>JAFFST010047001.1:59806-100749 GCA_022414735.1 Noturus placidus
CCCCCCCCCCCCCCCAAAAAATAAATAAATAAATAAATAATCCTGAACTTGTGTTGGTCATCATAGACACCCAAAAACTACAGAATAGACTGTATAGGGCAATATCTGAGGGAAAATGTAAATATGACATGATGACAAGAATAATCATATGACCTAATTGGTAGATAAAGAAAATTAAAGGTGATTAAAACTAAGACTACTTAAGGCAATGGACTTCAACATTGTCATTATACTGGACTATTATGTTAATCTATTTTTCTTAAATGTAGTGATTTACATATTTCACCCATATATTGTGATCTGCATTTTCAGTCTAGATTTAGATTAATTTTAGACAAATTTTTTTAAATCAGTTTTAAAAACAAGTGCTGGTGTTAAAACGATTGAAAAACTCTGAAAGCACTACTCAAGAAAAACCCGGCATCCTGGGAAATCCGAACTGCACAGAGGTCATTTTACAATACAGAAGTTATGCGTTCAAGATAAGCGCGCCATTAAGTTAAGCAATGGATTAGGACAAGCAATAGAGTACATGAAGAGGAATAGTGCATGTATATAAATAACTTTTCTTGCATGTCTATTGAACCCTGATTACACGTGAAGACATGCGAGTAAGATTTCTTTACTTGTTCTGCTTGTCGCGCACTCTGATGTCAGCCCCTCGGTCCAGCAGGAGCTGACAGATATGGGGATGACACATCTGAGTGGCCAGCACCAATGGAGTTTTCCCTTCCTACAAAAAAATTAATAAATAAAATAAAAATTTTAAAAAAAGGAACAAATAGCACAGAAAGTCATTCATTGACCGCACATTTCAGACACAAGAGTAACTAAAATCTGAATTACACACTGAGCCTCTTGGCAAATCAGCACGCTGAAGGAATATAATCTCTGCAAATCGTCAGCTTTTCACTTTATTCAAGAAGACTTGAATGAATAGTCAGTGCAGGTAGGAATGCACATTACATTAACTCTAATGAAATGAATGAACAGTTACTAAGCACATTCTACATAAAGCCACAGCTGTAACACTATACATAGTGCAGAAAAGCCTTTAAAGAGAAACAATAAAACCACATCACAGGCACTCAAACACAATCATGTACATTTCCCATGCTCAGTCCTAGCACTAGTCTTAGTGTGGCCGAGGTGCCATGAGGATTCAGTTCATTTCAGAGCATCATGCATTCACAACTAGCCATCTGGGATCATCTTTTTTTTTCCCCTAGCACAGTTTGGAATAAATTCAGTATTTTCTGCCTTACTTCCCAAAGATTGAATTGTATCTGAAATGCTGCAAATTATGCCCATGGTAATAGTTCCACTTAAACTAAAAATACAAACTACACAAGCTATTTCACAAAATCCTTTATATATAAAAAAAAATAATAAATAGATTACTTATTCACTACGCACTAAATGAGCACTATTTTGAGGGTAGAAGGAAAAAACCAAACAACTCAACCTGTACTGTTTGTGTTGCTGTACTCTTCTTACAGGGTTTTAACTTGAGAATTTAGTTCAAAAGTATTTCACTCATACTTTTGCTTGCCGGATGTGTTTATGGAGGAGACTAAAAAGCTCTTCTAGAAGTCACTCTGGATAATAAAGTCTGCCAAATAATACAAATATAAACAACAATATGAAGCATGATGCTAAGACCTGGATGCATTTCTTATGCACTAGCTCCATTACCCTCTTAGCAAACATGAAAGTCTTGCCTGATCAACTGCATGTAGAGTAAAAGGGGACAAGTGTACAAATCTCATTTTGATCATGATACTTACAAAGTCACTAGCGTTGACTGAAGCCCCACTGTCACACAACAGCTTAACACTGGAGGAGCAGCCGGCCATGACTGCAGAAAGGAAATGACACAGACATGATGGACGGATCACAAAACAATTCGAATGGATCTGTAATCGTTATACCATGATCATACCCTATACGGTGTGCCAAACACTAATTCATTACAAGATGATAAAGTATGGACTGTAGTTTTAGCGTGTCCTGGTCCTGCTATCCAATGAGCTTTTCATTACTCTCAGTTCGCTCTAGTACTGATGTCACTATGTTCACTACAACACTGTGAGACAGAGGAAAAAAGGTCAAAGGGGAAAAAATGAACTGTTATTCACCTGCATCATGCAGGGCTGTTCGTCCCTGCAAATCCACATTTCCAACAGGGCAGTTATGCTGCAACACATAAAAGTATTGATTTTACAATCTTTGTACAGCATTTCCATTGACATACGTAGTACTGTATACATACAATGGAACACAAATAAACCTCGAACCTTGAACAAAAGTACCTAAAAGTCAGGCAGCAAAACATTAAACACAAAAGCAACGTGAAATAAACATCTAAACCATATCAATTTTAACACAAGATGGAAAAAGTAGGTCATAACTATACAGCACTTGTTTGTTGCTGATTAGACACAGTCAGTACGTTTACATGGACAACAATAATCCACTCTTAATGTAATTACCATGTAAACACCACATAACTACCATGTAAACACCAACCTTAATCTGATTAAGGTCATAAACTAAGTAAACTCTAATTGAATTAAGACAGGTGGAGTATTCCTGTTTTAATGGTATTATGGACGTGTATTACAGACATGTAAGCACTTTAATCACATTATGAACATCGTGTGAGAGGACACGATCACACACGGCAGTTTTACGGCGAACAGGAGATTTCGGCCGCGTCTCAAATCGCATAGATTCCTACTATAGGAATTCCCTGTAGTGGGGGAAAATACATGCATCTCGGCTACTACGCGACTTGGGACAGACCCACAGATTAAAGCAGTTGTTTATTTGCATGTACAGCATGACAGATAATTAACTGCACTTAAAGCGTTCGTAAGAAAACTAAATAAAAACACCAAAAACTGTATACGGTACCATAACGAAGACGAACTGTATGCTGATACGTGAAATTCTGAAGGGACGTCGGAGGGCGTGTTGCGGTGACGTAATGACACGGGCTGTTAATCTAATTATGATATATAAAATGTAAAACGGGTACATGACAGGAGTATTCTAAAAGCGACTCATGTAAACACCTTAATCACATTATTATCTTAAATCAGAGTAAGGTCAATAATTAGATTACTGCTGTCCATGTAAACATAGTCACTGTATGAATATCACAAGTTAAAAGAATCACACTTCTGCAAGCTTTACCACAAGCTGCAAGCTTTTATCCAGATGATACAATTTTACTTGTTATTTGTGTTATTATAGTGAGGAGTAATTCTTTCTTTTGCATAACCTGGTTTCCTTTAGGTGGGTTTTCCTTTAGTTTGCATACTCTAATGTCGTGCAAAGGTGCCCGCATATCTAAAATAACATCATATGAATGCATTTGAGAAGAAAAGAGACACCAAAAAAGACGCATCAGCAGATCATTCATATTTCCTCTTACTGTAAACATTCTCCTACTCTCGGTTTCCTGTGGTCTCTCAAACTGACACATTCTGTAGCCAATCAGCAATGAGCGTGAGCATTAATGTGTTTCTGACTTTGCTGTTTCCAACTTTGTTGTTTTTTCTTTCACTGTTGTATTTTTGCTTTTGCTGTTACATTCTTTATTTGAAGTCTTTTGCCAACACATAAATAAGGTATGCTGCAAACAAGGTTGCCAGGTATACATTGTTTCCATGGAGGTTGGGCAGGTTTGTATACCTTAATTTACTGCTTAGCTCGATCAAGGACTGGCAAGTGAAATAGTTTATTACATATGTATGTGGGCTGTGATTAAACTGTTGTAAATTACCAGGTGAATTGGTGTAGAAATGTAGAAAAGATACTGCTAGGTCATTTTATGATGAAAATTGTTTAAGAAAACTATGGTTTTGTTAAAAAAAAAAAAATGAATCACATGGCTCTTGGGTGGTTCAAGAGCTTCACCTTATCCTCAGGAGATCACAAGTTACAATCCTGGCGATGCCACAGCCATCCACAGCCAAGAGATAAAGACAGGAAAATTGACCGTGAGCTCAGTGTGGGAGGGTTGGCATACTCCCTCTCCCCTTGCGAATCAAGGGCAATGGTGAGCTCATGCAAGACGAAGGGATGGATAGCGCTTTCCTCTGAGTCCCCGTGACACAACATGAGCAGCAGTTTAAAATGATATGATTGGCTGGCTTCATGAGTCTTGGGGGAAGCATGTCATAGCCTTCATGCTCCCAGATTGGTAGCTGATGTATGATGGGGAAGACCTAACTAAATTAGACTATATTAGGAAGAAAAAGATGTGAAAAAAATAACTGCCTTACTCTGGAAATATGACACATTAGATGAACAGAATCATGATTTTGGAGATCGTAGGTTTACATGCCTAGTTTTGACGTGCATTTTTTATCTCCACTGTAGGCCTATAAACTTTGTTTGACCTAATGATTCATATTTTGGCCGCTTTTAATGGTCGCCTGCAGGTCAAGTACAAGAAAGTCTTGCTATGGCACTAGCACTGCTCAGCTGAACATTCAGTCTCAGAGCTCAAACCCCAAATCAAGCACATTCTCACGATGTTCCTTTCTTTATCCTGCCAATTTTAAGCTTGTTTGGACATCCTGACTCACTATAATACTATCCTAATTATTTCCTTCTCTCTCCAGCAACAGCTTCCCAAATGGGCAGTGTGATCACATGATTGAGCTGTTAACTGCACTCTGGGTAGTGAGAGCTGCTCGAGGTGGGCAGAAAGCAGCAGGTCAGGTTACACTGGCCTCTATGATGACGGCACAGAAATACAGAAGGAAGGATGCCCTGTCAACACTCTGAACACCCTTTCTTGAGTTCTTGAAGGCTTTTAGCATACACATTAGGTAGAGGAGTACAACAGGTCACACTGACTTCAAGGTGGGCTAGGGGTGGTCAAATCAAGGCTAAATCATAAAGAAAATCACTGATAAATTACAGTTGTGTCCTGACATTTAGCCATAAAAACCTTACTTTTTGTAAACGTAAACAAATGTTTTAAGGTTTCCTAACAAAAATGTAAATATAACATAAAAAAACAACAGTGATTTGGCCATGACAAAAAGTGACAGTTACTCAATCTTGGATTTTCTACTCTAGACAAAGAGCCATTAAATGGTAGTCTATTTTTGACTCTTCACCTTTCTGAACCATCAATTGGGCCATCAATTCTTCACAACCTCTGCAGTGTAATTATCAGACGCCAGGATGTTAAATTGATGTGAGATTTTGACATGACAGGTCTAAGAATAGATCTTCAGAAAATCCATCATTAGAGAAACACCTTTCATTCTCTCTGCACACAAAGGACATCCATTATGCACTTTATATTGTTCTTTATGGTTCTGTTACTTTATATATATATATATATATATAAAAATACATTTTACAGAATGTGCCCATGCATTCTTTCTGAAGCTGATAGAATGGCCCCGATTAACAAATGCACATTTCCCACCATTTCTCTGTTTGGTACTGGACAGCTTCTTTCACTACACAACAACTTGGCATACATATAAAGAGGTGATACTAGGGACAGATTACCTGTAGAAGCTTCTGCACACACAATGACTGTTTATTCCGGGCTGCTAGGTGTAAGGCGTTTTTTCCTGCAAAGATAAAAAAAACACTGATTACCATTAAGGCTCACAATGCAACAAACAGAATCTCTCAGTTTCTTGCATGTCTAGTTTAACAACATAATTTCCTTGCATATAATTTGACTGGTAATGTTAAATAGTTGTATGATTAATTCCTATTCGCTACCTGGTGACGTGCTTACTTATAAGTGCACAATAATGATAGGGCCCAAAAAGAAAATATAATACCTGTGGAATCATTGGCTGTGACATCAACACCATGACCGAGGATGACGCTAAGGCAGTCCAAATGTCCTCTGGTGGCAGCCAGATGAAAACTAGAGAGCGAGAGAGAGAGAGAGAAAGAGAACCCATGGGTAAATCAGGGTAAAGGCACAGAATTTTAATATGGTTATATCCGGCTTCAGGAAATGGGAGTGAGAGTGAATGAGAGAGAGTGACAGGAGAAGCTGGGATGAAACAGTAATAAAAGTAGGCAATGTAGTGTGAAAACAGATGCCTGCTGTAACTGGCCATATCAGCATTCACAGAGGATGATGGGAAACTCAATCCTCAACCCTCTTAACACAGCTCACATATAGTATGCATTAACTTGGGGGGGGGGGTTAAGGTGGGGATGGCTATGGGGGAATTATGTACTTTTTTCAGCTTCCTCCCCAAATCCATGCCATCCCTTCCTTATGTTAGAATATCTGAATGCTTGTAAAAGAGATGGACATTAATGGGACATGCTTAACAGGCAAGTGGGGCGTTCTTGTCCTAACTGGCTGGCTGATGTTGGTCATACATGGGAATAAAACCATTAGTTGTTTTTAATTCCCATTTATAGGGAGTGTCTTTTTTCCCCCCCCTCAGAGTTATTTTCTTGCTGGAATGTGAGGAAAGCCTCGGCAATTATTACTACATTCATATTTGATATCGCTCACCCCACCTTTAAAGCTACGCTAGTCTCAATTCTGATTCCCCTGGCATAAATGCATGGCACATTATGTACAGCACTGTGAAGGTTGAGAAGCTATTAAAGCCTCCCAATTATGTCCACAGCAGCTCATTGTTGTAGCGTACTATTCATACTTAAGCCTTCAGAGCAGTCAACACCGGCCTCAGAACGCTGAGCAGGCTCGAGTTGGACACATGGCATGTCTGTCTTAGTGCTCAGAGGTGTGGGAAGTCACACAAACTGCCACCTGACTTCGGGACGTGTTATTAAAAGCTGTGTTGAGAAGAATTCTGGGCATGCCACAGCCTTGACCTGCAGGTCTGGACGCAGATAAGTGTAGGGATTCCACCCCAACAGAACATGAAACCCAAGTGACATGCTGTCTGCTCCCCTGGCTTACGGTTACATCATGTTATTCAGGGGCTATTGTTGCCACCTAATGGAGAAGAATGATTTTTTGGGTATTGTTACAAGTCAGGAGGCAGTCATGTGGTCAGCTGATGTGATGAGGTCGTCGATCATAATGTGCAACGCTTAAAAAGTCAACATGCTTTGCATATTCTATTGCAAAAAAGTATGCCTGTGGAAACCACATGAAGCAAAGCACTGATTTACTAGAGAAACTACAGAAAGACAGCTGCTCAGTGTCCTGACAAAGAGAACAGAGCGAGGCTTTCTTTAAACATCCAGCACAACACTCACGTTTGGTCATCAAACGCAAATCAATCAATCTCTTAGACCTCCCAGCTTTCTGGTTAAATCTCAAAAAGACAAGCATAAGCAACCCTTCATTGTGGCAAGCCATGGCTAGGGAGGCCGGAAATGCACGATGACCTGCTGCATGCAGGACTCGTACATTAATTCACTGTTAGAGCTGACGTTGTTGACAGGCAAAGAGACGAGAGGGCTGTTCAGAACCCAGACATGTCATTCTAGCTTGGCTCCAGCTCCTTCCATATCTCCACTGGATGCATGACATTTTTAGAGACACTCAAATTATGTGTACGTGTGTGTGTGTGTGTGTGTGTGTGTGTGTATACATAGTGGAGCTTAAAACACCCCCCCCCAAAGCAAGAACATGACCCTGTGAACATGCACATTACAGCCTCAGATACATCAGTCTGAACATTCTGTATCGTCAACTTTCACACGAAGATCAAAACCCAAAGAAACAGAAAAGAATTCTGCACACACGGCTAAATCCTCATTTAAAAAAGGTGTCATGTTCACGGTGTAGTTTACATATGAACAGTGTTACTTTCAGCAAATAAGTGAACATTTTCTGATGATTTCCTGTTTGATGATGTTTCAATACAGCAGAAGCCAGGAGGTTCATGTGCATCTAAAGCCACAGAGGCTTTTATTTCTAATTCATCAACATATGAGAGTAATTTCATAGTACAGAATACTCAAAAAAATTATATCAATAAGTGTATGGGTATCAAAAGGCCACAGTGAAAAGTTGCGGTTTCCGTTTCCAAGTGGTTAATCCCGGATTAGGAATGGTATTCACTTTCTCTACAGATGTGCACCTCACACCCCCCACACTCCCCTAAGGCTATCCCTGTGGGCCAGACAAAACACATTTTTATTAAAGATAAACACTACGCATATAATCCGATCTAAAATCGGGACCCACAGTTGCAGCTGGACTACAGCGCACCCTCCCTGTGGTTGCCACAACCCCTGTGTCCATCCGTACGCTTACACCAAGCTGAAACAACACAAACATGAAATCAGTGTGTGGCCAAGCTAAATATGAGCAGTGGAATCCTTTACATCTAAAAACCCCCAAAACACGTGACCCTGCACGCTCTCGCAGCATTTGACCTGCCATGTAACAGGAAGGTCTCCGTGCTCCTCCATGGGGCAGGTTGCTGCTGACGCGCGTGCTTCATAGATCAGTCAGTGTTTGTTACCTCAGGCTCTGTTACGCTGCCTCGCCACCCTGGCGACTCGGTGGTGCTGAATGCACTTGATTTAGGCCTGAGAAATTCCAGAACCTTATTACAAAACTCCAGGCCCTCTCTCTATGCCAGCTCACAGGAAGAATCTTACATGCGGATAGAAATACCCCAGGGGTGGAAACATCGCGATCGCAAAGTAAAACAAAGCGGGAATTAAAATAGGCTAGAAGTTGGAACCCTCTATCTTAGTTTGACTGTCATATGGATTGAGTATTAAAGAACGCTTAACCATAAAAAACCAACCCTAACCCTGACCTCTTACTAAAGGTGTATAAAATAAAGCATTTTGCTTTTGCATCTAGGATCCGATTACAATCAGTGCGTCTCTGCTGGCGTTTGCGTCGCTTCTTTTCTGTATGCATGTTTCTGGTTGAGTGTCCCTGTTCCAGTGACTATTCTAGACAGATTTGTGTCCTCTAGTTGGGCACAGAAAGCCTCAGCCCAGATTAGACACAAACACAGGCCAGCGAGGATTCTGTAAATACCAGTCATTTTGAAAAGATTATAATTACTCCCGTATGCTGCCGCATAAACACACAGCACTCAGTTTGGGTTCGGCCCTCTAAACAGAACTTTCAGAAGGATGAGAGGTTATTGGCGTTGCTCGTTTAATAGAAACAACAATCAAAAAGGCTTTGTATTTATGATTAATATGAGAACCAGGAACAATATTGTTTATTAGGATAACGCAGGGAGAGATTCAAATCCTCCCAAAAACCATTATTAACCTTTGACACAAACGGAACTAATTAAAAATGGTCTGGTATTTTTGACTTTGTGGAAATGGCATATCCTGTGTGTGTGTGTGTGTGTGTGTGTGCGTGCGTGCGTGCGCGCGCACTTACGCAGAGCGGCCCTCCACGTCTAGTTTGGTGGGAATGATGCCTTTCTTACTGAGGACAGCTGACACCTTGTCCACCTCTCCTCTTTCTACTGCCTTCATCAGCCTGTCATCATACTTATTCCAGTCGGTGTTCTGCAAAAACAGGAAAACGAGGGCAGCACATTTAATTCAGCGTAATATTCTGAAATAAAACACCTGAAGAAGTCTTAGTCTTTAGTGCATTAGAGACTGTCAGCAAGGCTAAAATTGCTAGGTGAGTGAAAGCGATTGCTTCTCTTTGCGAATAGCTGTCAAGAGGAAATCTTCGCTCTGAGGAATGGAGCTATACTGGTTCTTTAATGGCGCTTTTCACCACGGAAAACGTTTGCATTTCAAAAGAGTCATGAGATGAAGAAACAAAAACACAATTACAACGTTACATTGAGTGCAAGAATGCGATTTGACAACAAGTTCAAACATGTCATGAAAATCCCAAGGCTCAAAACATCACTTCGAATCAACAGTGCATTCTCCAGGAACATTGAGATTCATAGCTGCTGTGGAGAAAGTCATAAGTCACTCTCCCTTAGTAGGTCAGTCCAAAAACCAACCACACACACACACACAAACACACACATACACACCCCAGTAAAGTTTCAAACTTTTCTAAGCAAAATTTAAATAACTGGTCTACATCTTAAACACATTTTGCTCCAAACGTACAAGCTTCCTTGTGTTCATCTGATACCTACAAAGTACAGGGAGGTGCATTTAAGCCATCGACTCATGGTGCTGGTGATGCTGGTCCTTTACGCAGCTGCTCAGGAGATGGAGATATAAAAACAAATGACCGAAGTTGCCTCCTCACTTTTCCTTGTTGGAGGGAAAAGACACTCTACCAGCGAGTGTGTGGGATTTGCCCTGTTTAATCGAGTCCTGTGCTCCAGCAGGCTGCCTGCGCCTCACCGAGACCCAAGAATCCTCGGCCGATTCCGCTCGCTCCTCCCCAAGCCTCAGCCTCTCCCCGTGCTCTCATCACGTCCTCGCATGCACAGAAACACACTCGCACACGTGTGTGCACGGAGCTGCTGCAGAGCAGGGGCCAGCCCTGGGACAGCAGCTCCTCCTCTGAGCACAAGCCTCTCTGTCCTTCTGTCCCGTTCTGTTGCTTTGTCAGGGTAGATTCAGGTCGTCCTGCTTCGCCCTGTAGATAGAGTCTTTTCCTCCTGAGTGCTCGGTCTTTCTCTCTGCACTAAATGACAAGGTCGTGCAGCTCTTGGTGGTAAATATGTGATCTCTTCAGGGTCGAAAATATCCTGGTAAACATTGTGCAGATTGGCCTTCTGACTGGTTACCTTTTTTTCGACCCCCCCCAACCTTTCTCCAATGACTGATTGGGGAACAGACGCTAAGAATAACCTATCCTGACATACTTGGACCATGAGTAACTGCAACGGTGGCGGAGAGTCAAGACGGAGGCCAGACAAGCAGGAGGAAGCCCCCACACACACAGCTAGAAATAATAACCTATGACAGATTACAAGTCTGGATCTAAACCACTCTATTGGATGACACTGTAAAGTGAGTGGTCTACACCTCTCACGAACGTTCTCCTCTCATGCTCCGAGTGATGGCAGAGCTGCTGATCCAGACGCACAGTAGCAGGATTAGGTGTCGGCCTTTTTACAATCAGCTGTCTGGGAATCTCCAAAGCCCTCGCTCATCTCCATCTCTCTCTGCACCTTCATGGTAAACACCGCATAAAAACTCTATTTCAAAGAGAAGACGTCATCCATCAAATTGAGAGACTGTGAAAAACATACGTGGGGGGACTGTGAAAAACATACGTGGGGGGACGGGAGACTGTGTGTGTGTGTGGGGGGGCTTGTTTAATTTACACGCTGCATCAGTGGAAGAGGGGGGTCGTGTTACACACACCCCCTTCCGAGTCCGAGTGGAGCCGACTGAGTGGCAGTAGTCTTCAGAAAACATGTGAGAATCTCTTCACACGCTGAGCGAGCCATATGAGGGGGTCAGTGGAAACGGGAGGAAGGGGAGAGGAGTTACTTTCTAACCTGCTCTGCAACATGGAGACAAAGGCCCAGAAATGGACACATGCATATATTTGCTCACATAAATACACACACGTATCGGGGTATGTATTTTTGTTTTGTTGTGCTGAAAGGACAATGAATGATGGCTTAAAAATGTTTACCGCCCATCTACTCGCTTTAAAATGTGTCACTTTAAACATGTGACAGACAACCATATTAAACCACCATGACATGATGAATGATCTCTCGGTTCGGAATAGGTAAGAACATGCATAGTGCACCTTGGGTGATCAGTATAAATAAAAACATGCTCTTTCATCAACACAAACTGCACTAAAGAATAAGATCTATATGAGGTTACAAGGATATTTAAATAAGGAACAATGCAAGCTTAAAAAGGACAACGTACAGTCAGCCGTAGAAAAGATTTCAAATGGGGAAAAGGGCAGGGGTGGGGGTGTGGTCGGGAATACCACACACACACACCAGCTATTCATTGTCAATGTGCAGTCTGGTGAAACTCATTAATAGATCCAGTCAACCTTAAAACCATAATTATTCCACGGTCATGCCTTCGCTGCATTTGACTTGACCCATATACTCCATGTTCAAAATATTACCCGATACGTGCAGCACTAAACAGGCATTTCGTATGCGTCTTGTTTTTAGTTCTAGTTACCTCACAGAGACGCCATAATTCACCTGCTATTGTTATCTGTACTCGGAGATTTAAAAATAAAGTTCTTTCACTATTGACTGTGCTCGTGTTCAACATCACAAAAAGCCCATGCTGAGAAAGACCACGAGATTTTATCGAGTAACGAAAACAGCCGACACCTGTTAAAAGTTTAAGCTTGATCTCACATGTGCAGAACCCTGTATTTTTGCTGAGCGTCAACATTCTAGCAATAAGATCTAATAAAGAGCCACCCAGGAAAAAGTTTGCTCTTGTAAACAATTTCGTCTCATTACTAGCCAGTAGCCTCTTGGAATCGTTCGTCTTGACAATCGTTTGTCAGGGACTTTAAACGTGGTGTTGTCAAAGGATGCCATCATTGCCACTAGTCACTTTGAGACATTTTTCCCCCCACTCAACCTCCCCCGGTCGACCACGCAAACTCACAACAGGGCAGCAGAGTACTGAAGCACAGGGCGTGTAAAAACTCCAGTTTGCCTCTGGAAGCACAAGAACTGTGTGTCAGGAGCTTCATGAAATGGGTTTCCATGGCCAAGCAGCTGCACACAAGCTGAAGATCACTGTGCAATGCCAAGCATCGGCTGGACAGATGGAAAGCACCGCCACTGTAGCATAGCGGTGTGAAATGCTCAAATCTGACTGATCAGAAGGCATTGATTCATTTCCTATAACAGAAGCACCAATTAATGCCAGCTGTATTCGAAAATCACATGCTTATATTAAATGTGGTCATTCTACGGTTTTGATTTCTATAAAAACAACTCATTCACCAGATCTGTATTGCAGACATCCCATAATATAACGACACTGATAGTAAACACATTTGTAAAATTGTTATTTCCAATGAAAAAAATTGATTATAGTGTTGCTTTCTGAAAAATATATTTAACAGTTTTTGGAAGGAATCGCCAGTGTCAGCGCTTCGTAAGTGTTCGGAGAGTCTTCAAGACATTGTGTTTCTTTATTAAATAATAAAAATTGTTTACATTTACATTTATTCATTTAGCAGACGCTTTTATCCAAAGCGACTTACAAATGAGAGCACACTCATACACCAATGGTAGCAGAGCTGCATGCAAGGTGCTAGCTTGCCATTGGGGGCAACTTAGGGTTCAGTGTCTTGCCCAAGGACACTTCGGCATGGGATCACCCGGGCCGGGATTCGAACCACCAACCCTACGATTAGTGGATTAGTGGACATCCCGCTCTACTGACTGAGACACAGCCGCCCTGTTTACTTGAATGATCAGTGTATTAACACATGAAAATGGAATAACAGTGGAAAACAAATGTTTAAAGACTTTTTTTTTTAAACATGTGTAACCCCTTCCTGGCACTGAAAGTGTAAGATTAGATAAGGTTTCTACTGTAAAAGGTTTTAATTAACAGGATTCTGAGTATTTAGCGGTTGATGGTGAATTGGCTAACCTCTATTTTCCAGTAGGTGATGTTATCTCAGGCAGAAATGTACATAAATGATTTAATCAGCGGTGCCTCCATTGAAAAATCCCCTCACTCACACACTATGAGCTATATGGGTATTCCCCAGAACCAAAAATATATGTCAAAATGACATTTCTTTTTCCTTATACTTTAACAAAATAAAACCTCAAACTGTATGAATGTATATTAAACAAATTTAGATCAGTAAACTCAAATATTAATGTTTTACCCCCAAAAATATAACATACCAGAGACAACCAACGCTTCAGGTAGTTTTAGCACAACACACAGTGAACATTGTAGTTTGGATTTAACAACTTAAACCCCTTTTTTTTGTTTAATGTTCAAAACCTTTAACAAGCGCTTGGGGTTCCTGTTGGGGACAGTGAGTTGGTGCACATACATAAAAAAACCCTCCTTGGTTCGTTTAATGAACGGCTACCCACGCCTCTCCACTACCCACACGCCCTCTCCACTACGCCTCTGGAAGCGAGCTGAGAGAATGCTGCACGCGAGCTTCCAGAAGGTTCGGCGGTAGAGTCCCTCGCGAGCTTCCAGAAGGTTCGGCGGTAGAGTCCCTCGCGAGCTTCCAGAAGGTTCGGCGGTAGAGCCCCTCGCGAGCTTCCAGAAGGTTCGGCGGAAGAGTCCCTCGCGAGCTTCCAGAAGGTTCGGCGGTAGAGTCCCCCTCGCGAGCTTCCAGACGGTTCGGCGGTAGAGTCCCTCGCGAGCTTCCAGAAGGTTCGGCGGTAGAGTCCCTCCTTAAACTGGCGGTAGAACCCCTCGCGAGCTTCCAGACGGTTCGGCGGTAGAGCCCCTCCTTAAACAGGCGTAGTTACAGTACTAGTTAGCACAGTTCTCCGGTCCTTGTCCCTTCAGTTTGCTGTGAAACAGCTGTCCGTCTCTCACGAACACATTAGCTTAACGTCCTCGAGCTACAGTTTGTACTTAGCTTTGTTTTTCCCAAGCTAGTGCAAAACAAGCACATGCAGATAACCGAGCTGCACTAAACTTACGGTTCACAAATTTACCAAACTGCTAGTAGCTCTCGACTTTTCCGCTGAATAAAGATGATATTTGTGCCACTACTGTAATAGAAGTTGAATCGACAAACATCACCTCTGCGTTAAAACTCCGTCTTTCTTTAACCGCTCTGCTCCCGCGTGTCTCCCTCTCAGCAGTCTGTTACCGTTGGCAAATTGCTGTGGCATGAGAGGAATAAACCCTTCAGGAAGTGCTGCGATTGGAAAACAAATCAACTTCAAGGTGATAACACATCACACCACCATATTGCTGATTATTATGAAGCACCTCGTTGTGTTCAATTCATTACTAAGTTTATAACGGCAGATATTCCTATCGCGATTACACACAGTAAACATAACATGGAAGTTATTTTATTTGGTCCAATAATTATGTTCCTAGAGTATAGAACAAGGTTTAATAGCTGTGCCAGTATATTGAGGATCCAGCAGCACAGCGCATGGGATTCTGAAAACTAACCGGAAACGTGAGCTTATGGACACGTAGCATTGTAGAGGTCTGATCAACAAAGCAAAAATAAGCCTAGCAGAGCAATTCTGTTGTAAAACCGCCAACCTTAGAACAAACACAGAAGCAAAGGCTAGCACAAGTGTCCTTGATTAATGCTGTTCCCTTTCTTCCTCTTCTTAGTGCATTTCAAAGGTGACTCAGCTCTTCACAAAACAGCTCCTTTAGAAATGGATAAGTACTGTAGGTGTACTTTTAGA
This sequence comes from Noturus placidus, assembly GCA_022414735.1. Taxonomy (NCBI): domain Eukaryota; kingdom Metazoa; phylum Chordata; class Actinopteri; order Siluriformes; family Ictaluridae; genus Noturus; species Noturus placidus. The sequence goes on from JAFFST010047001.1 coordinate 75,076, forward strand.
CATCATGGATGACACATAAGGACAGGCTGAGTTTTAGTGAGCATGCGCACACATCTGGGTTACTGCCAGATGTTACATGCACTAACAGGAGTGGAGGTATCATCTGAGCCAACATCTATGTTCATGAAAAGCAGGTAAAAGTGAGCTGCTAAGTGACTGTTGCACTTGCTTCTTTTTTTGAGGCAAAACCCCATCAGCCTTCATTAGATCTTTTTCCTTTTCTCTAAAGTGGGCTAACATAATATGCTGCTTTCTTTACAGACACACAAACATTTAATTTTGTGCTGTAGAATGTGTTTAATGTAGAAGTCAAAATAAAAATGTACTACAAAGTTTGTGCTAAAAAAAAAAGGGAGCCTAACACTTTTGCACAGAGTGTTAACATTAGAATAAACAGCCAATAAATTAATTCTCCTCCCTCTTTCAATGCAACACTGGCAGGGAAGCAAAGTGATGCAGTTAGGACTGACAGCCAGTGCAGCAGTCAGGCTTGGCCCTGAGAATGCATGGCACGTGGGCCTGAAACGATAACTCACAGCCTACAGTTGGTTCAAAAGCAGAAAATAAGAAAATGACATGTTTATAAGACAGTATTTAAATCACCTTCAAGCATGGAACAAAATGTTACATAGCTAGCGTATGAATGTGATTATATTTCTGTTTATATACAGACCTACTCTCAAAGCTATTACTGATGAGAGTAGTAATGAGCTAGGTTAGTTCAGATGCAGATCTGATGAACTGGCGGCTGTGGCTCAGTCGGTAGAGCGGGTTGTCCACTAATCCACTAATCGTGGGGTTGGTGGTTCGAATCCCGGCCCGGGTGATCCCATGCCGAAGTGTCCTTGGGCAAGACACTGAACCCCAAGATGTCCCCGATGGCAAGCTAGCACCTTGCATGGCAACTCTGCTACCATTGTTGTGTGAGTGTGGTCTCATTTGTAAGTCGCTTGTAAAAATGATATTTCTGTAAAGCTGCTTTGAGACAATGTACCATTGTAAAAAGCACTATACAAATTGATAAATTATATACATATGGAGTTACTATTTTTCTGCAGTCTATGCACAAGCAGTAGAGGTTACCCTGCTAGGGACATGAGCGATCTTTCCACCTGCTGTATGAACGTGTTTTGTGGAGTTGGAATTCTGACCTTTTATAACAGAACAGGACAGACGCAGCACACACACAGAGAGGGAGACAGAGAGGGAGACAGAGAGGGAGACAGAGAGGGAGACAGAGAGGGACACAGAGAGGGACACAGAGAGGGACACAGAGAGAGAGACACAGAGAGAGAGAGAGAGAGAGAGACACAGAGAGAGAGAGAGAGAGAGAGAGACTAGTTGAAAATTAAATGTTTGATGCACTGCCCTGAAAATCCTTTCCTGTGTAATCCTCTACATGTTGCTACCTTTGCTGTCTCTCCTAGCAGGTCCATTAAGATTTGGAAATATGTTTTTTCCTAAATTGTCCAGACGGGCTTGCGTTTTTTTTAAATGGCTGATTAATACAGTCATAAGTTATAATACAGTGAAAAGTTCAAGCCATAGCATCCCTAGCAATCAGTAGAAGCAGGTTCTCACTAGTGACAGATATTGAGCTAATCATATCCAGTTTCTAAATATGTCCAAGTCAGCCCTTGGCTGCTAGGCAGTCTGGGTCCTTCCAAATGCTATGCTTGATTTGAATGCCTTCCAAACTAGAACTACTATTCACATGTCAATGTCAGGTGAACAGCATTTTAAGAGATTATACTGTGTACCTGACAACACTTAAGACAAGTGCAGATACTTAAAACCATCAGGGGTGGGGTCAAAGATCAGCTGTTTCTTTTGGCACAAAGTCCACAACCAATCACTTGCCTTGATGGTATATGATGACAGCCACAGCTCGAGCAAATCACACACTACACAGTCTTTCACCAAAGTGCACCTGACCCCCAAATAAACCTGCATTCACACCTAAATAAACCTGGATGAATAAACTTAGCATCTAAATAAGCAGTCAATCACGTGACTAGATCAAGAGCAACTGTGTGTGGTGGCTGTTTCTGCACTTTATATTTATATTTATATATATATATATATATATATATATATATATAACACAAATACAGCACAGAGGCTTGAGAAACCCTGAAAAAGGAATCCTAGATCAATAATTATATTCCCTACCAATGACTCCACATACATCATGAATTGTCCCTGAGGTTTCACTAGAATGAGGACGGCCATTGTATTACCCCATTCTTAACACGCAGAAAATAGAAACACGCTTTTAATTTAATAGAATAAAAGAACTACAACATTACAAAGTAGCTAGACAAGAATGGCTTTGATAAGATTATCTCATCCTGTCTCAAATCTATTACAGGGTTTTCCCTTCAGGCAAAAAAAAGTCTGGAAAAAGACGTATTAGACTACGTCCACATTAAACCGGATAGATTTGAAAACTGCATTTTTGTTTTAAAACGCTCTCCTGGTGTTTTCAAACGTCTAAAAAAACCGCACACATCCCTGTACTACACATACATAAAAATATAAGAAGTGTGGGCCAGAATCATTTCCATCAGCTGTTTATTAACTTACTTCTCTTTGAATAGATGCGGCAACGACGAGGAACACCACAGTTTATTTTTATATGGACAGACAGAGGTGGAGTTGCTGTACTGCAAAATAACATCGTCCACCATCTTGTTTGTTTTGAGTTAAATGGGTCATAGGTATAAAATCATTTTGAAGATCTCCATTTTCTCAGTTCACATTGTGAGAGCGTTTCCAGAAAGCTCCGTTTTCGCCGGACAAAAACGCCGTCTCGGTGTGAACGGAAGACCAAAACATAGAGGACAAGATGCGTTTTCAAATGAATCTGGATTAATGTGGACGTAGCCTTATATGCACATAGGTCTACACAAAAACAGCCACACACATGAGGACACTCATGCAATATTGGGACAGATGAAGAAATTAAGGAAAAAGAAATTCTAAATGAATGAAAGCAACATCAACTCTTCTCATGACGTGGACCAGAATGAAGGAGTCCAAAATCTCTCCATGCTCCACCATCATGGTAAATACATTACCTCATTAGACATATAGAAATATACACGTTGCCCCTTGAGACGTACCAGCTCAGTCACGAATCGGTACCGTAGTTCTGGTTCTAATAAGATATGTTACACAGCATTAAAAGAAGATGCCGTGAAAAATGGAACCAAGTTCTACGCGAGACCGTGCAGCCCATTGTACTTTGGTGCCCATCAATCAAGGTTTAAAACAGTCAGTCTTCCTGCACGCTCAAGAGCACAAGTACAATACGGCTGATCATCATCTTCAAAAAAAAAAAAACCTATATGATTATCATGAATACTAAATTTCCCATGCAAATGCTCCCATGAATGATGTACGAATAAGTCGGTTCGTGTCCAGCTTCCTGAATCAAACCCGATTCATTTAAACACATCCTTAACATTCAAAAACCAATATTGTCGAGTACTTTATTCTATTAATGTGTCAATAAACCCACATGTACCACAGACAAAGAACGTGCAAGTTCTAACCTGCTCTAGCTGATTGCTACTAATGCCTCTGTAATGTCAACAGTTGCAGCATAACAATTGTGGGTTATTCATTAATACACAGCTCTTCATCACACAACAGTCATGAGGTCCAACCTGTGATTAGTGACTCTACCGTAGAATTGAGAGCTAATACGAGATTACACTGGGACTACAGGAAGATAACTATACAGCTTGTCGTTATGCTGCTGGCTAAACGGATGCTTTAATTAGACCACCTCTCTCTCAAACAGGCTCACCCCCTCCCAGGTTATGTTTTCTGATGATCTTAGGCAAGTGTGCACTCAGACGCCTGCTCGTTGGTATGCTAAAGACAGGCTGAGAGTAGCTGCAGGAGGCCCGTGTCGGTATGTAAACGAGCTGTAAAGAGACAGCTACAGGGTAATACGCCTTCTCCAGTGACTGATCTACATGATCGACGCAACAAAACAAGGCGCACTGCTGCCGTGGTAACATGAATACACTTACCATGCATAAGAGGCCTCCAAGTTACTACCGTTATGTAATCATGAGAGCTCAGAGTCGATCCGAGTTCAGCACACTAGTGATGTTGGCTGCTCGCTCGCCCTCTCACACACACACCTAAAGTTGATCATTATCTAATGTGAAGAATGATGTCCAGTACTCTAGAATGACCGTCACCCGTCATTAAACCCCAAATGTCGAGAACGGTCAAGAACTATTATTTAATCAAGAATGATTAAATAGTACTTTTCAAAAGCTTTGTTAGCTGTTGCCTCATCAAAACATAAAGAAAACCAGGGCAACAAGTGTCCAGTTACAGACTCCCTGGATAGTTCCTGTCTGGTTCACTAAAACTCGGCCTTCCCAAAAGAGACTCAAATATCCATTAGTGAAGAACTGCCATCACTCCCGCTCTTACCCAGCCTCCATGGGGAGAAACCAAGTTGACCCATCACCTCCTGCTTTTTAGAAAGCATGTACACTCAGAGCTTTCAAAGTCTAGACAGCTGTTCTATAGCATCAGAACGGTCTGACCTTTGGCCCAGAGTGTTCCCCTGCTATCCCCCCTATTTCCGCCAGTCGAGTTATAATAAGAAGAATCAGCTTTCCCAGTCGCCCGTACAGTCTCAGAAGCTGGATTTTTCTCTGACCACACCCAGACCACCACCAACTGACTAGAATTAAATGTTAGAAGATCAGGAACACACAACAAAAGCAGAGCGCTCTGTGAAGAACCACTAGTTCATTCATTTATTCATTTTCAGAAAGCATATTTTCCTGGTCAGGCAGTAGGGGATCCAAATCCTGTTCTTGGAACACCAGGTGTAAGGTGAGAAAACATCATGGATGGGATGGGCAACCCTAACTCTAGGGCAACATGCACACACAACATACACATTCATACCTGGGGCGATTCATGTTTGGGAGGGAAGAGGAAACCAGTGAACCCAGAGGAAACCTACACCGACACAGGGAGAAGATGCTCTGTATCTCATTAGAAGTCTAAACTCCAGTGAAACAGCACCTGACTTCTAGTAGCACTTTCAAAGTATATTTACTAAATCTTAATCCAAAACTACTCAAGACCTCCTCAGTAGTTCTTCAGATTGATCAGGGTTGTTAGCTTCCTAAAATGAACCCTCTGATATAGGGTTTTCCATAAAATCATTCATGGTTCCCCGAGACAGGCAAACCAATCAATTCTAACTTCACAGCGTTCTTTGGTTTAAACCAGAACCGCATGGAGATTTAATGCTGCTTTTGACGGAAGCTCCTTATCCAACACTAGGCCATGATTTCTTCCCCCCAGTTTGTAGCTCAAATGCCTGGAGGAAAATGAGAATGACTCATCACTTCTGAGGTACGCTGAATGCAGAATAAATCACGAATAAGAAATTCTGAGATGAGATTCTCTCTCATTCCAAGAAATGCCAGATCAAAAAAGTACTATGGGAAACAATAGATTATCGCATTGTGTCATTAACGTCTTCAGAGACCGAGATGCAGATGAAAGCCCCGCCATTGATCTTATTTTAATCAGCAGAGAAGAGACGATGGAAATCAGTGGGAAAGGACAATAATCAGTACAATCTGTACTGATGAAGTCCACTAGTGAGTGTGGATAGGACAGAGCACATACCACTACCGAGAGCTAAAATGTACTAAGACTCGAGCTTTGTTCTTTAAATTCAAAAACCTCTCCAGATGAAAGCTGGTACAAAGAATAATCCACCCTGTGGACTTATCACAAAGATACTTTGCCATGTGTGTGATCCAAACCGCTTAGATTAGCCAAAGAAAAGAGAAATCGCTTTTCGAGCTGGCCGTGACGGAGAATTTTTTGGATGCCGGGGATGACTCTGGGCGACCTCACATGCTCCCAAGCCTGCTTATTCTGGCATGAAACTGAAAAGCTAGAGAAAAGGGGAACTCACACACATATACTGTCTCCTTTCTGCAGTAAGAGAAGTGAGGGACTGAGCAATGCCATCACAACACAAAGATAAAGGAGAAATTGAGAGAGAGAGAGAGAGAGAGAGAGAGAGAGAGAGAGAGAGAGAGAGAGAGAGAGACACACCCAGGAGAGTATGAAAGAAAATTCAAACAGAAAAAAAATTTTAAATGTAAAGAAAAACAAGACAATAACAACAAGAAAAAATAAGACCAAAAATTACTACATGGGAAAAAAATGAGAAGAAAAAGGAAATGAAAGGAATAATTGAAAAGAAAGTGGGAAAAAAGAAGAGAAAAAATCAGGGGGTGGAAGAAAAAAAGAAAAGAAAAAAAAACAGAAAGAGAGAAAGAAAACTACAAGACAGACAAAAAAGAAAATGATAAAATAAAATTTAAGAAAAACGATATTTTTTTTTTTTCTTAAATCAAGAAAGAAAAAACAAAAAGGAAAATAAGGGAAGGCAATACAGGAAAAAGGACAAGTCAGAGACATGCAGACAGATGTAACGTGTCAAAAATAAGTGGTACAGAGTAATAAACTAGAGAACAAGCACATGAACCAAAAAAAAAAGCCTCAGGCAATGAAATGCATCATTGTTTGTGCAATAATAATCATAAACCATCGAAGTTCATTAAAGAGTAAACCGAATTTCAAACCCAAGCTGAAAATGATGAAGGTTTTAAATCATGTTATTTATTACCTACACTTGATTGTGAAGCTGCCCACAGAACTGTCGGAATGTGCTGCTGATAAAACAATATTTACATGACCAAGGTCACGGCTTCCCACGAGTCAGTAAATTCACCATGGAGACTGAATCTTATTAACGACATGCACTAATGTCTATTTAATCCCAGAGTAAAGTGCTAAAGAAACAACACACATTAGGACACGCTCTCATTAATCACGCGCTCCCTCAGCACAGCTTCGACATGCCCCACTTCAATGTATGTAAAGTAAAAGACATTTTAAACATACGTAGCAAGTCCAACACAACAACATGTGTATATCTCAGATAATTAACTACAACACTTAGAAAAACTATGATTTTGAAATATAATCGTTAAAATACTTCAATCATTAACACAAACCATATTTACTGGGATAATGTAGTGTCAATGTAACATTATATTCTGATATTTTACCACACAGTTCATGGGACACTAGTATTACTTTCGAAGGTAGTGTGTGATGTAGACAATGCATGTTAAGACACACCAGACATAACACCAGGTGTACGATATGGTCCTAGTAGCGACGACAGAACCAGACATGAGAAGACAAAACAAGCCCAGCTCATACGATGATGTGATGATGATGTGATTCTTCTACGATTTGTCATGATCATAAAGACAAACAACGAACATGTTCAGACTTGTAAGAAGATGCTGCATCGGCACCATTATTTCTTTTGGTGTTATTTACTCCTCTTTATACATCCGGTCTGTCTCGTGTTAAAATCTCTTCTGGGGTCAAAATCTAATTCTCGCTTTTAAAACTAATTTTGTACAACTACTCCCCTCTAGAGGGCAGCATTAAAGCCAACCATGAATCACCATCACCATCAGTTTTATTTGAGTATTAAAGTTTACTAAGAAGTAATTTTACCCATGGCGCATTGAAACATCCCTCGGGGGAGGGTGGGTTGTTAGAAAATAAAATATGGAATTGCGCATGACATCAGGTTTTAGTTATGTAAATCTAAGAATTTAAAAATCTTACAATTTTCTTCTCTACTTATTTCAATTTATTTATTTATACGTTATGTAATATGTTCAATAATAAACAAGCTTTTTAGGCATATCCACAAATAGAGCAACCGTTCAAACAACAAATGATGCAAAGAAAACTATTTACTACGTCATCAGCTCCAACACACTTGAGATCCTCAGGATCAGCAGAATAATGTTATTGTCTCTCTCTTTGTGGTGGAAAGCTCAGTGTGTGTGTGTGTGTGTGTGTGTGTGTGTGTGTGAGAGAGAGAGTCGCATCAGCACAGAGATAAGCTGGAGCCCCACCAGATGCTCAGACACTGCCACAGGATGCCCAACAGGCACTAATCCCTGTCCAGTGAATTTACACGCATACAGGCCTCACTACTCGCTTCTCCACTGCAATACACACGCAAATGCTCACACAAAATGCTTACAAGACAGAACATGCACGTAGACACTTCCATACATTTTCTCTCTCCCACACATGCGGCGGTGACAGACTTGCTGATCTGTTCAAATCCCCCCCCCCACACACACACCCCTGAACAAAGATTAACAGAAAACATGTGTTTATTAAAATAAACAAAGACTGTGGCTCAATTGTGACGCATTCCTCTTCTCAAATTGTCTTCCCCTAAGGTTAAGGTGGACTCGCTTATGGACTCGCAATTTCAAAATCCTTCCCAAATCAAGTTAGGCAAATGGCTAGTCCATGCAAGCACCCTCACCTTCTTTCTCAGGAACCAGCCTGGAGTTATTTTGTTTATTTAGTTTGCCAAAGTTGCAAGTAAATGAAGCACATTGTTACCCATCTCTGAAAAGTACGCATAGTCTTGCTTTTCACTTAGTCTTACGTTTAGCACGCAGCACACAAGTCCCTATGCAAGTCGTTACTATAGAAACGATAGCATATTGATTTGCTTTGAAGCAGGAACTGCTCTCAGAGCTGCTGTTATAGGAAATTAATAGGCCCTCTTCAACCATCTGGATCAGATTTGAGAACTCAACGGCACTAAGGTATAAAACAAAAACACCCTTCTGTCACCCTTTGGGTATACACATTATATAGCATTTCAACAGACACAATACAGAGCTTATACAAATATTAAAAGGAATGAAAAATGTCATTAAACATAATAAAAAATATCTGTATTATTAATTAAAAATGACATAAAAGCAATGCCCGAGATGTTTTCAACTAAAAAATGGGATCAGAACATTCTGAGGTCCACAGGATCAATATGTGGACACAGACCCATTAACCTGCTGGTTATTTATCTTGCAGGTCAGAGTAATGTTCTATTAACTACAGAACAATCTACACTATCAACGTTGATCACTTACGGCGTAATAATTACTATAATGTTACCACAGATTTGTAATTCTATGAAAGCTAAAAGCATTCCCGGCAATGGTAGCAGTTAATGATGCAAATGATTTTTCACACTGGGACACACTACTTGAATTACACCAAAGAAAATGGAATTTATAAATCAAATGAGATTTGGAGGGGAAAAAAGGGTACTGCATTGGAACCACTTGCAAATTTTTCATTCAATTCACTACATAGCTCTGCTTCAATACTACTGCAATGGTCTCATTATTAAAACTATTTCACCTTCAGGAACCATGCAGAGCCTGACAAAAGCTCCATCTGCTCTCATAATCACACCTGTAAAACCTCTTCAGAGAAGAAACCAGACCTATTTTTAAAAAGGAAAAGAAAATAACAGCATGCAAGAGTACATAAGGTTAAGAGAAGTAGCAAGAACCCCGTCATCAATCTTTTTTTATTATTAATGTATGGACCTCATCACTCTATCCTTTCCCAGTCTTTGAAACACATTTTACAATACAAGTGCTTCTGTACATCACAGACAATTTTCGCCCTTTTTGTCTGTGGAAATGTATTACATTTAAATGCAATTATTTGCTATGGCCACTGTTGGGCTTGTTACAGTTCCCATTTTTGACCAAAGCCTTGTTTCATTTGGTCCGCATGAACTTGTAAAAAAATTTTTTTAATTAAAAATAAATGGCCTGTAATGCACTAATAATAATAATAATAATAATAATAATAATAATAATAAATCAATTTGTATAGAGCTTTTTACAATGGTACATTGTCTCAAAGCAGCTTTACAGAAATACCAGTTTTACATTTACAAGCGAATTACTAATGAGAGCACACTCACACACCAATGGTAGCAGAGCGGCCATGCAAGGTGCTAGCTTGCCATTGGGGGCAACTTAGGGTTCAGGGTCTTGCCCAAGGACACTTCGGCATGGGATCACCCGGGCCGGGATTCGAACCCCCGACCCTACGATTAGTGGATTAGTGGACAACCCGCTCTACCGACTGAGCCACAGCCGCCCCAACTACTGCTCACCATTTTCCACACGTAACTAGACAATTATAGACGGGAAAAAGACCAAGTGTCCTTTTTAACTAATCTTCATCTGTTCAGTTTGGGTGAGCCTGTGCCCATGATACCCTCAGATTCTTGTTCTAGGCTGACAAGCAGAACCCAACGTGATCTTCTCCTGTTGTAGCGCATCCACCGCCGATGTTTTCTGCTCACCATGGTTGTAAATAGTGATTCTATGGAGATATAATATCCTTCCTGCCAGCTTGATCCAATCTGGACATTTTCCTCTGACCTCTCTGAACAAACAGGCGTTTCCACCTACAGAGCTGTCGCTCACGTGATGTTTTTTGTTTCCTGCACCATTCTGTGTAACCTTTACAGACTGGTGCGTGTGAAAATCCCAGCAGATCAGATATTTATGAAATATTCAAGCCAGCCCTTCCGGTAGCAACATCTATGCCATGGGCGGCTTTGGATCAGGTGGTAGAGCGGGTCGTCCACTAATCGTAGGGTTGGCGGTTTGATTCCACATGCCGAAGTGTCCTTGGGCAAGACACTGAACCCCAAATTGCTCCCAATGTTAGCACCTTGAATGGCAGCTCTGTGTGAGTGAGTGTGTGTGAGAATGGGTGAATGAGGCACAGTGTAAAGCGCTTTGTATAAAAGCACTATATAAAACTGTGCCATTTACCATGATCAAAGTCACAGAGATCACACTTTCTTCATTCATATATTTGATATGAACATTACCCAAAGCTCTTGAACTTTTTTTCCAAAAGATATTTATTATGCAGTATGAATAAATGTCACATTTAGAGCACCTATAGTGAACATTAGTATGTGACAAATGTTGCCAAAAAAACAACCTTTTGATGGCGATCATGACAATGACTGATAATAGTAATATCATAGCATAGAATGACAAACTCATGTCATGGCAGAAGTCATACAGTGTGATGAAACATGCAGAAAACATGCAGACCACTGGAAGAGACCGAGCCGCTGAAGTGATGGAACCATGAGTCATGGTCATATGAAGGTGTGCGCGCGTGTGTGTGTGTGTGTGTCAGGACATGTGAGGGCATGCAGGGGAGGATGGCTTTACAGACTGAAAAACAGAAGTTCCATTGTTGGAAGGACGTACTTTCAAATTGTGTTCATGAAAATGATTTAGAAAGCCAAAAAAAAAAAAAAAAAACACAGATTTTACATCAGACAGTCTTTAGACATTTTAACACAGTCATCAAATACAGTGCTGAACGTGACCTTTCTCTCAGCCTGAGAAACATTTGCTCTGCATGCTTTAGATGTGTAAAATGAGCTGATATGCAAGGTGCAGACGGAGCTGATGCTTTGTCCTCAGGCTGGCCCTGAGGGAGGGGAAACATGGGAAGGCGGAACCGAGTGAGAAAGGGATCGAGGAATGCAGGGATCGGGTTCTCAGGACAGAGGAGGAGTGAGGGAGTGAAACTGAGGTATGCACGACAACCGATAAAGCTACAGGCATATCAGAGCAATGGAACATCTGGTAAGCGTATCTGAGCATTCCTCTCTCATGGTGTAGATCTGCTGTGACCCAGAAAAAATGTTTACCTATTCAGAAGCTGTTCAATCTTTTTACAAGCTTTTTGTTATTTAATAAAAAAAAAAATAAAAAGGTTAAAGCTCAATTAAAATACACAAGCACACACACACGCCAGACTATAAGCTATAAGCTAGAATTAGAATGTCATCTCGTACTGAAAAATGGGGTTATGTTTTCAAATACGATATAAAAAGGTTTTTAAAGAAAGCGGCAGCCATATTTCATTTTGAGGCAGTTTAGTCTAGTGCGTTTATCAGAACACAGCCCGAAGAAGATGGCAGGCCAAAGTGCTTTAGTGCATTAGCATTCATTTAGACACAAATTGCATTTTAAATAGGCTTTTGGATGCCTGGTGCAGATACCAAGAATGTCTTTCTCTTTTAAAAAAATAAAAATAAATAATAAAATACACTTTACTTCGAATGATTGTAATCATCATAACTGTTTAAAATGGCACCTTATAAGGACAAAATGCTATGTGTTAAAATATTACCTTAAGCAAATATATGTATTTTACTACCATACAATACACTTTGCGATTGCAAATTTCATGTTTGGGAGCTGCTCAGGAACATATTCTTCAGACTTGGTAGTCAGGGCTGTCTCTAAATGGCACATCAGACACCACTCCTACACACCGTGCTCAGACTACATCATTATCTCCGTCGTGTATGTCGACAGAAAGCAGAAAACTGTCTGTGAGAACAATACCATTTACTTAACCCTTGAAGACTGTAGGCGGGGCTTTTAATCCTTGTCAACCGTGATCCAAGATACTTTCTAAAGTTATAAAAAATGTGAAAAAGCAGCAGTTTGGATGTACAACAAGCATGTCACTATGAAAATCATTCCTCGAACACGTAGTGTTAGCAAGCAGAAAACATTGCTAAGGTTGCGAATTGATTATTCTTCTTATACGCCGTCTACACGGATGATAAACCATATAACAATCACAAGTTTGTTTCGAGTGACCCATCACGCTCTCTTCGGGAGTTCACGACTGACCAATCAAGGTGTCGTTTCCAAACACGCTTTGAAATACGGTGTCACAGAAGTTCACAGCTTCACGCGCACAGCACAGCAGTGGCAGATAACCATATTAAAGCATACAGTCCTTCAGCTTGACTGAACAAATATAATGGCAGAGCAACAACAGGAAGATGAGGCGCATACGTGAGTTCCTTAAAAATAATAATAATAATAATAATAATAATAATAATAATAATTTCTCATTTGGAAGAATTTCAGGTTTAGAGAAAGTGATCAAGTTGACCAGGTTCTATGCGAAGTGTGCTTCCAATATCGCAAGGTAACACGACACCTTACAACCACCAGAAAAGCCTAGATAAAGTGCGAGATCAAGAATGCCAAACGTTCAAGACACAACAAGCTTTAACCATACAAAATACCCGTCTTTCCCCACACACACACACACACACACAACACCAACGGGGCCGTTGCTCAATGCGACACCGTATTCATCTGACTCGTAAAGACATAAAAAATATAATGGAGGCGATCACGTTTCATTCAGCCAAGGATGTGTGCCCAATCAGCACAGTAAACAATGAGGGGTTTTTAAAAAAAATAATAAATTATCGGCACACTTAAGATACAAGATACCCTCAAACAAATATTCTTCTAAAAGTTGCTCTGCCTGAGTTGTAGGTGAAATATACACTGGAAATAGAGAGAGAAATTTGCACCATTGAATATTTTGCTGTACTTACAGTACAGCGAGTAAAACCACGGAAATTGTACCTGAAACTGACTATTCCTTATATCGACAGCAAGCTTGAAATGAAGTGCAAAATGTGACTGACTGTATTTCCGTTCTGTTTATAACATTGTATTAATGTGGCTGTAAAAAAAAGTGCAATAAACATGCTGAAGTGAGATATATAAAAAAAATCTTAACTGACTGAATAATCGTGATTATTAATCGTGATAAAAATTGAGCAAAAATTCTCGTGATAATCATTTTAACCGTTCTCGTGCAGCCCTAAAATATAGTCTAATTGTACGTCAACGAAAAGCTTCCCTAAGCTAATAATTCTGCTCCAACGGTAATGAAAAATACCAAGAACATCTGTCACACCCTGTATCGCACAAAAATATAACAATCACAAAAACAATGCAATCAAAACATTGTCATCAAGAGCTAGTAAATACTTTCAGTTCCTAGGAAAACCAGTTACAGGTTATCTGGAGCTGGATCAGGCAGACCACTCAGGCTTACGCAACACCAATTCTAAATGGTCACAAACGTTAAACCAGCACACTCGGACTACTTTATTTATATTATTTCAGGCAAATTTCATTAGCAATATTCTAAAAAATAATAAGAATAATTTTTTTAAACTCCTACAAAGCTAGAAAGTGGATAGCATGAATGCATTGTGGCTTGAAACAGATTCAAGTTTGATGATTGAGTCATGAGTTCCAGCTCTGTAGCCATGGGAAGGATTTCACCTCGATCACACTCCCACTGCTTATAATCTCCTGGCAAGCTACGATAACCTTCTGTCCATTTTAGCAGTTTTCCAGCACTCTGGGGCCTCAGTACTCATTGCCAAGCTTTACAGAGAGACAGTCTCACACACACACACACACACACACACACGGGCTCTAGAACTCTAGAGAAATCAGTGATAGATAGGGTGACCAGACGTCCCACTTTGTGTTGTAAAGCACAGCATTTTAGTCCTTTGTCCCGCATCCAGCAACTTGAGATGACTGGAAATAAAGAGTGAATGTGGCGTGCTCGAGCGCCGGTTTGTGAATGGAGGGTGGAGCCGGAGACGGTGTGTGGAAAGGATTGCACATCTGCGGGGAATTATACTAACGAATGTTGTGTGTTTCAATGCGCTGAGGCGAGCTTAAAAACAGGAGATGTGTGTGAACTCACATGTGTGTGTTTGTGTCTGTAAAATAAAACCGCTGAAAAGCGAAAGTGAAAGAATATAGCACCTTCTGAGTTGTTCCAAACCTGCCTCCAGCTCTCCATACCCGAATCTGGGAAAGTGGTACACTAAGGTTTTATTTATTTGCTTCTCATGTTTCTACGATAATATTTCAGTAAGTTGTAAACTGAAATAGATGGAAAACATCAGTTGCATCGCTGATGAAGCAATCATCCCCAGAGGGCGTTGGCCAGATCTGACATTCATCCAATGCCTGTGAAGAACGTATAGAAAACTGTCATCAAAAGGAGTATGGTGTCTTTGCAGAACAAAAAAAAAAAAAAAAAAAAGTTCTTTTCCAATTATCGGGTGTTTTTAAACTGGGATTGTTGTTCTTCAACCTCTTTACCTGATTTGTTAAAATAACCCAAACCGTAACCCTAACCTTAGTTGACTGGATGTTTGAACAATGCCTATCTGGTCAGAAGACGCCCACTGATTGGGAAGCGCCCATTTATGTTCCGCATAGACCCATACTTGCATCAAAGGGCTGTCAGCTTTCACTCAAACTGGACGCACGTGAGATTTTTTTTATGCAGTACTGGTTCTCTTAGTTGCACTGTTTGAAACAGGAGACATGAATATAAATAAAGATAAACAGGCAGAGTGCACATGATCCTTATTCATTTGGATAGGCATCAAAATATTAGGCCTTTAGGTGTTCCCACACAAACTTCTTACTTGTCCCACATTTGGTCTGTTTGCATCTGGTTACCTTAGTAACGGACCATTCATACAGTTTTCTAGGCTACACCGCTACTCAATTTTCCGTCACTGCGACAGATAATGTTTTGTGAGGGGAAGAAAATAAACAAACTTGTTACTTCACTATCCCATTATATAAAAGTTATACCAGACATTGGCAAACTACGGCCCGTTAGGCTTTTTAATCCGGCCCGCCGAACTTGTCCAAATTATAGTAAAAACCTCCTTTTTTTCCCCTTTCCCTGCAATGCCCACGTTTCCCCAATAGATGGCACACTCAAAACACATTGACCGTTGTTGGAGTGGCGCGTATTTCTCTTTATTTCACTTTAATTTTCACTTCGTTTCACGTCACCATTAAGCCCTTCTGTAAAAATGAGCGGACCAAAGAGAAGGAAAGTGGACAGCGAATGCCGAGTGTTTAATAAGGAGTGGACAACAAAATACTTCTTCACTGAAGTCCGATCAACGGCTGTATGTCTGATAGGCCAAGAAGCTGTTGCGGTTTTCAAAGAGTGCAATATCAGCCGTCACTTTGCCACGAAGCATGCAAACTATGCTAGCAAGCAGTCAACACAAGAACGGGCGGCTACTGCTCAGAGGTTGGCAGCTAATTTACAGAGTCAACAGAACTTTTTTCACCGACAAACTGCAATTCAAGAGTCAAGTACCAAGGCAAGTTATTTGCTGGCATTCAAACGAGCAAAGGCTAGCAAGCCTTTCTCCGAAGGCGAGTTTTTGAAAGAGTGCATGGTAGAGACAGCAGGTCTCTTGTGTGCGGAGAGCAAAGCCAAGTTTGAAAAAATCAGTTTAGCACGCAGGACAGTGACTCGCCGCGTGGAACTGATTGACGAAGATATAGTCAGCGATTTCTTTAACTTTGCACCTTCGATTGAAACTTATTAAAAACAGACGCAATCTTGATAAATCACAGTGCGGATGTTATTTTAATCTATTTACATTTCCTCCTCACAGTATCTGCGAAATAGTATGTAAATGCCATATCTTGCATATTCCTTGAGACAAATTTATTAACTGATAAGGGCTATTTTTCACATTTGAAAGACAGTTAATAAATTGGGTTGTAGTGTTCTTACTGTGCTATGAGGTTTGCACACACTACATTTAATGCTTTAGTATATCCGGCCCAAACACTCCCTCCAAATGCACCTGGCCCGGCCCCTCTGTCAAATTTTAAAACCCATTGTGGCCCGCGAGTCAAAAAGTTTGCCCACCCCTGAGTTATACACATATTTAGATAACTTCACAATTGCCCACCATCCAATCAGCTACGAGTTATTTTACATTGTCATCACTGATTGTTACTGATGAGCACAAGCCCTTAAATAATAGAGAACTCATTACATAACCAGCAAATTAATTAAAATACTTTTCAGTATACTAATTGCAAAGTAATTTTTTTCTTTTGAATGATAAAAAGTAAAAAAACTCTATGAACGCCAAGATCGGCTGTGACTCAGGTGGTAGAGCGGGTTGTACACTAATCGTAGGGTTGGCGGTTCGATTCCCGGCCCGCATGACTCCACATGCCGAAGTGTCCTTGGGCAAGACACTGAACCCCAAGTTGCTCCTGATGGCAAGTTAGCGCCTTGCATGGCAGCTCTGTTACCATTGGTGTGTGAATGGGTGAATCAGACAGTGTAAAGCGCTTTGGATAAAAGTGCTATATAAGTGCGCCATTTCTTTTACCATTGAAGATCAATCCTTTCTTTTCCTGTGGTAATGGTGCAGTACCAATAAGTGCCCAAGCGTGCCAATACTTTAATCCTTGTATTAATGGAGATAATGGGTGCAAACTGTCAGCCAATGTCACTTAAAGACATATTCATACCTGCGACATCCTTATCGAGTGTGTCTTCTCAGAAAAAAGGCAAAACAAAATAAGCAGTTGGGAAAAAGGGTTGTCAAGCTGATTAATGTTGATTGAAGGAATATTTAATGCTTGAATTATAATAACAGTGACATGCCTGAAGGCAAAAACACAAAAAGAGGTGTCAAATTATGATGGAATCACTTGATGAAGGAAAGGATATTTAAATAAATGCATAAATGAAGAATAATTTATTAAAACACTCGCATTCCACAAGCATTTTAATCCATGAATGATGAACGAGCATTTTAGCGCTCCGCTACAAATATCCAAAATGCCCATTACTAATTTTTAACAGACCTAAATCTCTTTCCCAGTCAATGTTCAGGTCTTTATAAAGTTCAGGTATAACTGTTCAGGTCTTTATAAAGGAACTCACAAGTTAAGGGCAATTCATATTTTTGGAGTCCATTAACACATTGTAAACCTCTACCAGATTCAGAACACCCACCACTAGCTATAAACTCCCAATGTGGAAATAGTAAATATTTGGCCCACTAAGCCCTATTCCATGCTTGCAGACAAATACAAAAAAAACAGCTGAAAACAATGCTGGAAAACAATGACTGTCCAACAAGTCTCCATACATAAGGGACCATGTTTGACAGCACCACGCCGCTTGTGTCTTCGTCAGTGGATATTCGTGGACTTCTCGGTTGCTCCACAACACTTCCAGTCTTTTTGAACTCGTTAATAAAGTTTGGCAACAGTGTCGTGTGTGATGTGCTTGCCGAGTTTCCTGTTAAAGTCCATCGCATCCTTCCCGATCCAGCCATGAAAATGATTTCAATATGTTCTTCTTTTGTCAAAAAGGCGTTCTTAAAGGCTGTCTGAAGAAATAAATATAATATAAACCAAGTATGAAAATGACTTTTGGAAGTCATTCATTTCCCTTACGTATGGAGACTCAAACACCCTGCAGTTTATTTTTAAAGTATTTATAAGCTCAAACAGCAGGGCACAGGCTGCCTTCATGCCTCGTTGGTCTAGAATAAATGCCTCAAATTAGGACATGCTGCAAAGAGAGAAAGGTCGTGAGTTCAAATCCCAGCACTACCAAGCTGCCTCTGATGGGCCCTTGAGCAAGGCCCTTAACCCTCAACTGCTCAGCTGTATAATTGAGAAATGTAAGTCTCTCTGGGGGCGCACGGTGGCTTAGTGGTTAGCACGTTCAGGGTCCAGGGTTCGAGTCCCGTCGGGGCCATGTGTGTGCGGAGTTTGCATGTTCTCCCCGTGTGTCGGGGGTTTCCTCTGGGTACTCCGGTTTCCTCCCCCATTCCAAAGACATGCATGGTAGGTTGATTGGCTTGTCTAAAGTGTCCGTAGTGTATGCATGTGAGTGTGTATGTGATTGTGCCCTGCGATGGACTGGCACCCTGTCCAGGGTGTACCCCGCCTTGTGCCCGATGCCTCCTGGGATAGGCTCCAGGTTCCCCGTGACCCTGAAAGGAGTAAGCGGTTGAAGATGGATGGATGAAGTCTCTCTGGTTAAGGGAGTCTACGAAATGCCATAAATGTACATGTAAGGCACTTACCTTTAATCTACAGACAACAGTTATTGCTTATATATTGTGAACACGACATTATACGGACCATTTATTAACAAGAACATTCTAGTGTTTTTCAATTTAATCTCCATCTACTGCTTTTGATTGATGTGTATACAGCACAGAAAAGTACTTTATGATCTCCCCGGTACTAAGAAAAGAACTAAAACCCTGTTTACTCAAAGCCCACTTATAAAGAGGTTAGGTTCAAAAGTTAGTATTAAATAGCATTCCTTTAACGCATTCATTTTAAACAATGTGAGCATGCAACTGCAATTTGTAATGCATATATGACCTTGTGAGCCTTTTCTTTCTCAACCCACAGTCTCTACTTCAGTTCACACACTCTACTGACCGAGTTGAGGATTCGCAGCTGGATTAAAAACGTAAACCTCAGTTTAAAAAAAAAAAAAAAAAAAAAAAAAACCCTTTACGGTGATTTAATTAGTTATTCATGAGTAGCCTTGTGTACAGATGTCTCAATGCAATTGGGAAGGTGGAAGAGTGACAGATGTAACCATGCTTTATAATCTGCTCAATGGAAAACACATAAGTCTGCTGAGCTGTCAGTGATCACGCTGAAGGACAGACCCTCAGATTTCGTATCAAATATTCTCGGAGCTCAAATGCTCTCAGGGGAGATCTGCTCGGACTCAAAACCGCTCTTGAATCTCCCTATCTGACACCGGAATGCTGAAATCTTTCACATCACACTGCCAGGCCGGTTTTAAACAGATGTATTATGAGTAGAGATGGTTCAGAGATTATCATATCATAATATGGTCTGTGCTTGTTGAAAGCTGAATCAGCGCTCACTGAGGCACAGGGAAATTCTAGAATTCAATTGCAGACTCAAGACTGTCCCCATCGTCCATAACTAAGGGAGGTTTCATGTACAAACACCCGATATTGGATCTCATCATGTCACAGAGAAACTGGACGTGTAAAATCCACCGTCCTGAAGACTCTCCCGTTGCCGAAAACGTTCTTACTGTTACAAAGCGCCGACACTGGAGACTTCTTCCATTAAACATCACCTTAGAGAAACATTTTCCAATAATCCTACACAGGGTCATGGGGGAGTCTGGAGCATATCGCAGGGAACTCAGGACACAAGGTGGGGGACACCCTGGATGGTGTACCAACCCATCACAGGGCACAATCACACACTACGGACAATTTAGAAATGCCTACAATGCATGTCTTTGGACTCAGTGAGGAAACTGGAGTACCTGGAGAAATCCCCTGAAGCAGGAAAAGAGCATGCAAACTCCGCACACACAGGGTGCGGGCAGGATTCCCAGCAGCTTGAGGCAACAGTGCTGGCCCCTAATCCACTGTGCCCCCAAAACTTGTACCATATCAACAGTAAAACATTTTTGTCTTGCAGAACATGTTTGTCAGTTTATTAAACGTAGCTTATGATGAGCATCCAACATAACTGACCGGTCTCCGTAGAAACTATAGCATATCAGGACAACATTATTAGAATACTGTGATTTGCCTTGCAGATGACACTGCGCTCAGACCTGCTCTTGCAGAACACCTTGAACAGCAAACTAAAAGTTGTGATTTGACTCAATAAACAGCCTTGGTAATTTACAACAGCTGTTGTTTACTCACATTAGCCTCTCTTCCGCGATGTGAGTGCAATGCTGAGTATACACTAATCCATGAACCCAAGGGATTACTACTCACTACTACTAAATCCCTTTTCATAAAACAGAAACTAGATGCAGAAACAAGACCATGCCCAAATCTACACACTGGACTGTGTATCCTCAATCATTAAGTTCAACTACGGTTGAGCAAAATATTATACTTATAAGCCTAGCTGGGGTTTAGTGGAAAGAGGTCACATTGAGCACTCGAAAGCTCTCCATCGTATAGTCCCTTTTGACGCTTGTAAACAAAAAGAGAGGAGTAGCAAACAGACACTACTTGGTCTTTATCTGACTGAAGAATCCATCAAGAGTTTTATTTTGGAATCGGACTGAAATTGCTTCAGATGTTATCCAGTTAATATTATGGATTATATCTGGATAAATGAACACTTCCAGCATCCTAAGCGGTGGTCTTACCTGCAATGGCCAGACGTATACTGTACACATTTCATAGACACAAAAGAAATGAAAAGGTATGCAAGTCACTTGACGCTTACAATTATGTTGTTCGTGTGTATGTTCAAGACCAGAGTTGGGTAGAACACATTAAAACGTTTTCTGATAACGCAGAAATGTAACGAATCACATTTAAAATTTACGTAAATTGATTGCAGTTACTGATGCCCATAAAATAAGACTGATTTAAAGGCACTGTTATAATGTCAGATGCAGGTATAAAGCCATTACAATCATATGGCTCAGTTGGTAGAGCGGGTTGTCCACTAATCCACTAACCGTGGGGTTAGCGGTTCGAATCCCGGCCCGGGTGACTCCACATGCCGAAGTGTCCTTGGGCAAGACACTGAACCCTAAGTTGCCCCCAATGGGAAGCTGGCAGCTCTGCTTCCATTGGTGTGTGAGTGTGCCTCATTAGTAAGTCGCTTGTAAATGTAAAAATGATATTTCTGTAAAAGCTGCTTTGAGACAATGTACCATTGTAAAAAAGCGCTATATAAATTGATAATTATAATTAATTATAATTATTATATGCCACAATACTATGTGCTGTTGAATTTGAGGAAGGAAACAATAAGCAGTTAGTTCCTTAATTATCAAACATAAATATAATAATAAGCTACCATGTGTGATGCAATCATCCAGGCTTGTAAACAAAAACAACCTAGCATAAACTCATCCCTCCCATGTTCAATTAATTGTCATCTATACATGAGAGTTAGGAGAGTTCAGGTTAACCAGGTAGACTAACAAAGCCGGTTACACAACATTTTCAACTAAAAACGGAAAACCTCTTTTGCGTTCTGGGCCTGAAAACCAAACTTTTGAAAACGATTATCCTGCGCATAACGCCAGTCTATAGACACGCACACGAGTACTTCAAAACTACAATGTCAGACAACAGGACTGTGTTTGTGCTTCTCAAGATTTTGACGCTTCTCTGGCAAACTGCAGATTTACTGCAGCTCAGACAAAGGGTGTTCAAAAGCTTATAACCATCTTTGCAGTATTCTGTTTTTGAGCACATCTGTATACGTTTATTGCTAATAATATATAGAAAGCAGCCTGACTGCCAGTGTCTCACTATTTCGAATGATTTCAGTATTTAAAAATGAACGCGCTGTGTTAACAGAATTCTGGCCACAAGAAAAGCTAAAAGATGGGGTTAAAGACAGAAAATTCCACTTCCACAATAAAGAGGAAGAAGAAAAAAAAAAAAAAAGAGAAAAGAAAATTTAAAAAAAACTCACATTTCATGTTCATTAAATTATAATACATTAGTGATGTCTCAGCATTTATTAAACCAAGAAAAATAAGCCGAATCTGTGCTCGGCAAGCGTGACATTTTACAGTTCCTTCTGAATATGAATGGATTTTCCAAGTCTAACTATCGAGATTCTAAGTAACTGGAGACGGAACTTTTTTGTACTCCATGTAGATCAGAAACCATCGAAATCATTTGAGAAATGTAAGCGTTATTGTGCTCTTTATTCAGACAAAAGAAAAAAAAAACACCACCACAGCTCCCCCGTTTACTTGTATTTGTTTATAGGACAGTCTTGCCTGGATCAATAGGGCGGACACCTTGACGTGAATGCTTATGTGCGCAAGCGCGTAGTGTTTCTTTACAAAAGTAAAGCTACTGGCCTGGCATGCATAATACAGCAGTTTTGGTTGTTTTCGCGGATCCGTATGAACGGATATCATTTAGTATAGTGTGCGCAGGTTTAAATAAAGACCTGAAAGCATTGAAAGGTAAAATAATAAATTGGTTGTAGCATTTCAACACATTATGTAATACTAGTAAAGTGCAGAACCTATGCAGTGCGTCATAGCAGAGGAATCAGCATATATATATATATATATATATATATATATATATATATATATATATATATATGCCAAACACATCAACTTGTCACAGGCCTTTTACACTGGTGTCTGCATTCAGTACACATGATGGCTTATTTGCCATTTCCCATTGCGAAGGAAGCACATGCAAAAGATTTCTCACTGTGGTGAGAAATCATCTGCCAAACCCACAAGATGCTTTTCTTAGAAGAAGCGCTGCATGCTGAGTAAATCCCAGAAGGTTGAGAAAGACTGATAAAGCTGACATTACACACCACTGTGACTCACTGTGGCTTGGGAGAGCTTTTTCACCCCCATTCAAAGCACAACCCCGACAAAAGGCCTTCTGTCCCGAACACAAAGATGGGCTCCGGCTTTCTTTCACATGTAAATTGAAGAGGAGCACAAGCACAGAGACTGCACTCTGAATAAGTCTCAAACACTGGTCTTGTTTTTCTGTGTCAGCCTCATAGGCATATTCCCCAAGAGTGGAAGAACTGGTTTTCCCACATACACATTAAGCAATTATAATCATCATTCTGGGAAAATAATTTCATGCCAGAACTCCTGGGAAAATTTGTACAGTTTATTTAAAAGTGCTTCTTTTGTGCAACTAATAGAGGGTAAACAAACTTCTCACAACCAGCTGCAGGTGAATGCAAATGTTTGCACAGACTTAGGACAATAAATATGTGTTCTACAGCAAGATATTAGGGTGGGGTTTTTTTCTTCTTTTTTAATTACAAGAAGCAATAAAAATGGCCCAATAAGTGGCCAGGATGTTATTTATTCATTCATTTTTAATAAACAAGCATTTGTCTTGGTCAGGGTAACGGTATATGAGAAATCTAAGGGCACCATGCACACACATCAACAGGTCCAATCCATCTACCAGCATGTTTCAGGGAAGACGAGGACACTGAGCAAACCCGTACAGACACACAGAGAACATACGAAACTCACAGACAGTAACCTAAGCTCAGGGAATAATAGGGGAACCTGGAATTGTGATGCAGCAATGCTAACCCCTGTTTTAACTTATTAATTATATTATAAGTGATCTCAAAAATGACATCAGCTCAAGAGTCTGTGATGTAGGACAGCCAGGAACCTTGGGGTGCCTTTTGATGACAGCTTGACCTTCAATGAGAACGATTCAACAACTGCACGATCCTGTAGGCTCATTCTGTATACATCAAGAAAATCAGACCTCACTGAACAGGTTACAAAACTGCTATTCCAGACTCTTGTCTCAAAACTGGACTACTGCAACGCACTAATCTCAGGCCTCCGAGCCAGCTCCATCAAACACCTTCAGATGACTCAGAATGCAGCAGCTCGTCTCATTTTCAACCAGCCCAAAAGAACCCATGACACACCCCTGTTCGTCTCCCTCCACTGGCTTCCTGTAGCCGCCCGTATCAAATTCAAGGCCTTGATGCTCACGTACAAGACCTTGTCTGGAACAGCACCGCCCTACCTCAACATTCTCCTGAAGGCTTACGTTCCCTCACGCAACCTGCGATCGATTAACACTGACGCTTATTAATACTCACTCAGAGTGACTCAATGTCCCTTTCCAGAACCTTCACACTAACCGTCCCACAATGAACTTCCAAATTCAATCCGGACCGCAGAATCTGTCACTGACCCACCTCTTCCATGAACACCTAACTAACCCCTAAAATAAAATAAAAAATAAATGAAATAAAAACTTACTCTAGCTCCTACACCTCTTCTGTGCGCACTGTTTCTCTAGAATTTTATTATAACTCTTGCATGGTAGCACTATTTGTATTGTTCTCGCTTTGCTTGCATTTTCTCATTTGTAAGTCGCTTTGGATAAAAGCGTCTGCTAAATGAATAGATGAGAATGTAGATATTCTGTAAGAATATCTACTTTTCCCTCCGACATGTCTCTGATAACTCAGCCAAATGTCATTCTCTACCTTCTTGAAATCAGATCTGGATGCTGAAATGGTCGTGACAATGAACTTAAGCTGATTATTTTTGCCATACGTTTTTGTAGTCAGATACAACCATGATTTATTTATAACGTAAAGCGAGATAACTTTGGGCATGCTAATTTTTGCACTGCGAGATTCACAGTGAGAAGCACAACAAAACACTAAGAGCTGATGACAAATGTTTGAAATTTGACTGCGGGAACGATTAAAGTAGTTTCAGTCCCAAAAAAAAAAATAAAAAAGTCCATTATTTAAGGCAAGACTCTACAGGTAGAAACAACAAGCTGTCCCATCAATCATTTTCCATATTTCTGGATACGATACGTCTCACTTTCTAGTTGGACTGGATTCCAGAAATTTTTACTTGTTCTTTCCTGTCCTGAATTAGAAGCACACTATAAAAGAAATGACTAAAACATTGATTATTGTTGGATTCACATTAAAGTTTACACTCAAAAATGGCTTAAAAATATTTTCCATAACATAGCATCAAATTCTTTTCTTACAGCAACTGATATTCCAACTGACATTCTTTCTTTCAAGACGATTGGGGAGAGGGGGACAGAATCTTTGTAATGTTTATCATGGGAATTGTCCAGCCATCCATCCATCTTCTATAGCACTTCAGGGTCACGGGGAAACCTGGAGCCTATCCCAGGGAGCATCGGGCACAAGGTGGGGTTACACCCTGAACAGGGTGCCAATCCATCACAGGGTAATCATGGGAATTGTACTAGTTTTAATGGAAACTGTATTGGTTTCTAGTGGATACCGTTTAAGGACCAGTAATAGTTTTATTTCTTAACAGCTCATTGTATTGGTATTTGTAGTGGAAACCATTAGAATTTCTTTAATGATTTCCATTTTTATTATTTATTTAAGCAGGGAAAAGTGTGTGTAAGAATATCAGAAAACAACTGGCAAAAGGTGCGGACGGACGGACGGACGGACGGACGGACGGACGGAC
>JAFFST010047001.1:128487-148084 GCA_022414735.1 Noturus placidus
ACAAATTGCATTTTGTGTTTACTTGTGTTATCCTTGACTATTGTTTAAATTGGTTTGATGTTCCGAAACACTTAAGTGTGACAAACATGCAAAGGAACAGGAAATGAGGAAGGGGGCAAACACTTTTTCACACCACTGTATATATATCTGTCGCAATTTATATGTATATAAAATAAATAGAGTTGCAATCAAAATGATTCAACCCCCATTGCAAATCAGGTTTATTGTCAAAATGTACAGACTTTCAGATGTTTGCAATAAACAAATCAAACAAAAGCAATTGAAATAGTTCAACACAGCGAATGCTTTGAAGTGATTTCCTCCAATTCAACTGAAAATGCATCTTATGATTTCTCCAGTTTCAAAATGAATCAACTCCATTCATGACAAGCATCTTTAGTACTCAGTAGCGCACCTTTTTGCTGTTATGACCTGCTGAAAACGAGATACATAGCTTCTGGCAGCGTTCCTGAGGAATCTTGACCCATTCCTCACGAATGGAGCAATGGCCTCCAGTTTAGTAATATTTTTTGCCTTCTGCAACCGCCTTCTTCAAATCCCACCAGAGACTTTTTATGGGGTTCAAGTCAGGTGATTGTGATGGCCCTGTAGAATCTTCCAGGATTTCTTCTGCAACCGAGCATTAGTGGAATTTGAGGTATGTTTGGGATCATTATCCTGTTGTAAGGTCCAATGATGCTCAAGCTTCAGCTTCCTCACTGACGGCATGACGTTTTCTCCTAGGATTTCTAGATACTTCCTAAATCCATCTTGCCTTCCACACGCTGCAGGTTTCCAGTGCAAGAGGATGCGAAGCAGCCCCAGAGCATCACCGAGCCACCACCATGCTTGACTGTGGACAGAGTGTTCTTTCTTCATTCTTCTTCCTCCAGACATGCCGCTGATCCATCGTGCCCATTTTTATTTAATCGCTCCACAGAACAGAATCCCAGAACTTCTGTGGCTTATTTAAATGATTTTGAACAGACTTTTCATGTGCTTTTGGGTCAGTACTGGTGCACGTCTTGGCGTTCTGGCATGGAAACCTTATGTCTTTAGTACAAGCCTTACTGTGCTCACTGAAATCTCAATGCCCGTTGCCAACAAGTCATGCTGCAGGTCTTTTGCAGTCACTTGAGGGTTTTTTCACATCCTGCCTTCTCAGAAATCTGGATGCAGCTGTTAATGCAGCTTCCTTTTCTGCCCTATCCAGCTATTTCATACATTTTCTGCCCCTAGCCAGTTCAGGTATTTCATGTGTTCCAGCTAAAGCACACCAGGTGCAACTAATAAAGCGCTTGACAGTGTTGTGAGTAGACATACCCATCGATGATAAGGTGCTCGTATGGCGCTTTCTTGTCACAGACGGGACACACCCAGGTGGGCTTCTTCTCGTTCATTTGGATGTAGAGTGTGGCATCAAAGCACTGCAGGTGGGTACACGTCAACGATCTGCACGGGATCATTAGCCGCATCTTCCCCAGCTACACAGACATACAGGCAAAACACACAACCCGCATGGAAAAAACATAAACATGTGCATGCGTACACATACACACACATTTGCAGACAAACCAAACAAGGAAAACATCAGCTCCATACAAAAACACACACCCCTATTGGAAAGTATTTCTGACAAGATGGAGATTAATGCGAGATGTTACGCCTGAATACACATCATTTACGGATCACAGTTTCACACATTTTCAAACAGCGTGATATTTTGAACTAAACGCAAACCAGGCTTTTCAAAACAGCGGTGAGAAATTTAAACCCACAGGCTTGATCAAAATATGGACTATAATGCTGCAAGCCTGGACTTGTAAAGTACTTATTAGAAGGGTGTGTACCACAATCTTTATGAGTGCGTGTGCGCTTACCGGGCAGAGTAATGACACACGCAAACTGGTGGTGGCAATTTCACTGTCAGGATCTGCTGTTAGCTTTTCTTTGACTATAGAATATAGGAAAGAATGAGAAAAAGAATGAGAATAAGATATATATGTAACAGGGTCAAAAAAAATAATAAAAAAAACAACCTAAGTAGTTAACAGGGATAAAATTCAATTCAATTTTATTTGTATGGTGCTTCTACGAGTAAACATAGTCACTGAGCAATTTTACAGAAATACGGATGGACATTTACAGGGAGTCCCAAAAGTCTACATACATAAGGGAAATTAACGATGCTTTTATCAATATGTCTTCTAAAATGATTCATTCTTAGTTTATATTATTATTCTTTTCAGATAGCCTTTAAGAATGCCCTTGACAAAAGAGAATCATCTCATGGCTGGATCACGAAGCTGTCGCAAGGATGCAAAGGACTTTAACAGGAATCATGGCAAGTACATCACACATGACACTGTTGCCAAACTTATTAAAGGGATAGTTCACCCAAAAATGAAATGAAAATACTGTCATCAATTACTCCCCCTCATGTCGCTTCAAACCCATAAGACTTCGAAACACAAATAAAGACATTTTTAATGAAACCTGGGAGATTTCTCTGACTATATTTACAGTTTATGTAATCAAAACTGTACATAAACTGTCCTTTTCACAAAAGGACTTCACCTCTGCATAGATCTCTGATGCACTTTCATGAGAGAACCACGACACGAGTGTTGTATTGACGTGAGAACGAACTTTTTTTTTTTTTTTGTCGAGATTGACTAAAAATGCACGTCGAAATCTGAGATGTCTTCATTACAAAATTGTGACTAAGTTTATGTACAGCGTCTCTCTTCCTCTGCTGTACACAGCATAAGCATCCTGTGCGAAGCATCCTGGTCCGGTTGTATCTTGACAACGCTAGATTCTCTCAAAATTATGACAGTTTTCATTTTTGGGTGAATTACCGCTTTAACAAGTTCAAAAAGACAGGCAGGGTCACGGACCAACCAAGAAGTGGACGTCCACGAACAACCACTGACAAATTCACAACCGACGTGGTGCTGGCAAACATAGTCCCCCTATGTATGGAGACAGTTTGGGACATTGTGCAGATTCCTACCGAGACGCCAAAGACGTTGTGGCAGGAGAATAATGTCCGGAGATGATGACATATGGAGAAAAAAAAAAAAAAACCTTTGACAGGAGCCAGACTCAAAAGATTACCCAGTGGATGAGGAGGAGGCCATGTTTTTGAATATTTAAACAATACTTAAACAATTATAATAGCAAATTAGGTGCTTTTGAGTATTACTACTTAGTAATCAAAAAAGGTGTGTGCCTGCAAGTTATGAGTGTGTTTCCATTTTTATGGTCACTTCAAAGCTGAAAGTTTCTTTTTCCAGATTTAGTTTAATGAAAACTGAATTTAAGATCAAAACGTGTAGACCCACCCTCATCAGCGTATCAACATAATGTGTCTCACTGCTAACAAATTACTGTGCAGTATATTTAACCCACACCAAACGTATACATGTTTCAGTGCTGCAAAAAAAGCTTTTCCAAAGATACTTCTTGTCCCATTTCATACAGTGGTCATTATGACTTTAAGCTTTGTATGGTAAGGGTCAAATTTGTGTTTGATTACGCTTTAATTACAGCATAAGATCCACCCCGCCCGCTCTCTCTCTCTAACCAGCGTGAAATGATTTTGTTGTTCATCATCTGTATGCAATCAAGTAACTGTTCAGCTCGTTAAACATTCTGTAAGTTAACAGAAAACTGTACTGTTTGTTTCTCAATGAATGCAAATGTTTCAAAAGTAGTATTTGTGCTTATCACTACAATGTATATAATGTATATGTATAAAACTCTACACGGGACTGTAAGTACAGATTCAGAAAAAAGGGTGATGAAGGTTGAATGTCAGCAGTCTGCCATGAGCCAACAAGGTGTCAAGATCCTAAAGGCGCATAAAAAAAAAAAAGAGTTCGAGGTAGATAGGGCAGATCGTACTTGAGCGTGCACTTCTATACTCAGCCACAACAACAGAATCGTGCTAACGCATCACGTATCTGAGTCTCATAGAGCAGCAGCGGGATGATAAATTCGAAGAGCATGCTATTTTGTACAATTACCTAGAGCCCAGGTGCTATTAGTGTAGGATTTACAACCTGCTGCAGCAATTACAGAAGCATTCTTTTAGCACTAATAAGGCAGCTCAGACAGTTTATAGGCTGCTGCATTCAATATGTGGCAATGTGAGCGTTTCAAAGACCGAATAAAATCGCAAATTGTTTACGCGGACCATAATACGATTATGAACTTTTAAATATATAAATAAAAAAATATTCTAGCACAGTGCCATAAAATTCCTGAATAGGATTGGTCAGAAGGTGTTGAATAATTGTCTCTAACATCATGGCTCTGATGGTCACAGGTTTATATTAATGTGCTTGTTCTGTCATATGTTATTGTTTCTACAGTAACAGCTAACTCACAGGAACTAAGCCAAAATGTATCAAATGTATTACACCTTCCAGTTAATTACCCGGATTAAAGCAGGAAAATCATCAAACTATGCGAGATGCCCTAGGGTTACATTTGAGCATTGCTGCATGCAGATTCATGCTGAATAAAGGCGGAGTTTTCTTACTGAGTGCTCTAGAGTGGTCTGGGTTTCTGATGCCCTTGGCACGGAGTCTCTGTAACAGCGCTGTAGATGACTGCTGCTTCACCAGATACACGGCCATGGAGTAACTCTGTGAAACACACACAGTACTATAAATGTATGACCAAGTCCTCACAGTGTTAATTATGATGGTTAAAGCAGTCCATAATCTTATACATCCAGAATTAAAAGCCGCTCAGTGGGATCTGTGCTGGAGTGAAACAATAAAACTCTGTGTGCATCCTTTACCTTTCTAATGAGAAGATTTCTCCCTTTTATCATCTATACAAGCCTCTCATTTAGCAGCTACAACACCACAACCACAACAGTCAGAATTCACAAGACACTGACTCAAAATGCAAAACGCATACATTTCTGATTTACAGCACACTATGGCATGAGCTAATTTCCTTAACACCATATACAGAGCACTACAGGTCCAAGTGGGTTATTTTAGACACAGCTCGTCTCTCATTCTCTTTACGCTAAAGAGGGAAAAAATCGGAGGCATTATTTCACACTGAAGGAATGTCAAATGCATGTTCAGACACATGCTGTGATAAAAATCACGGATAAGGGTATCTTCTCTATAAAAACACGGTCATGCATTGAGCTCGAGCAGGTTGATGAGAGAGCAGATGAGAAGCTGTGTGAAATGCAGATATCTAACATGAAAAATAAGGAGTAATATTAATCGAGAGGACTCTCTCAGTATCATTTGCGCTTATTGATACTGGGCCAAATAATGAATTTATTACGGATGAAATTGGTCTTCGTGTTATGACTTGGTGAGCTGGGCTACGGTAATATAGCACAAAACTATTAATCACGTGGTTAACAGATTTATCTGTAGTGCAGCCTGTAAACTACTCACCGGCACATTGTATTTGAAATGAACAATGACAAGACAGAGCAAAAACTCAAATCAACATTTGTTGAACAATTTAGGAATCACGGTGGGGATTTTTTCTTTTTTAATCCATTGTGGGGACACATTCCAATCCTAAATACACACATTATGTTTAGTAACTGCACATTCTTTGTATTGGACAACTTCCTTCCCGAAGTCTATAAGCCACAGACATCATCTAGAACTGTAATGGCACTATTTTAGTTCCCTTTTGTTTTGGGGGCTATAATGAAATGTATTTTTTACATAGTGGTCTTGTAAATGTTGTTTTTTTTTTTTAACAAAGTGACACCACCCTAGCTTCTAAAGCCACTGACTCTTGGTTTCACTCTGCAGTAATTTGGTGCTGAAACTAACTGATTTCTTTGGATAAGAACAGAGAAAGGCAAACACTGAAAAAGGGCTAAATGACTCTTCATTTTAAGAATCAGCAAATTTTACATCACAAATCAACTAAGAGATTTTTTTTTGTCCTCTCTCATGCATGCAAAAGTCATTGCTCTTAGTCCAGTACCCTCTGGTCCTTGAAATACGTGCACCATGCTGAAGTGTGTATTTGGGATTTAAAGAATGCAACATAAATAAAAGGAAATTCACCACACTTAGCAAAGATTCAAGGAACCTGGTGGCAGCTGCAAGACATCTGTCCAGCATATGACCCAGACTCACTCACAAACACCATCAGTGTCTGTACAGAACAGTGCACAGTCTCTAATTAAAGTTACTTTAAGCCTCACCCTCCCAATCTCCGATGTCCAGGACACCACAATGGTGTTTGGGACAGTGGTGGACAGTCTGACCAGTGAGGTAATGTTGATGGGTCTGCTGGGACGCTTTGGTTCAACTCCATTTTTGGTAGGAGGAAGGTACCCCTGAGGACAAACACACACACAGACTGAATGAAGAGCATGAAAACTAATTTTTACTGTAGAATTACTTCTTAACTGATTTCATCTGATTTCTCATCCTAATGGGTGACTGCATGGTTTTTTAATTCTCTTTTCATACCGGAAGGTTGCATGGTTTCCCATTGACTTTTACGCAGAGGTTAGGAGGAAAGTGGTCTTCCTGTGGACAGCTGGTTTCTGATAAACAAAACCTATGGACAGAGGACATTGTTACATTTTTTAATGTAATTAATTTAACTGCTTAAATTTGTCTGTATCAGGTCCCTAATATAAACCATGCGGTTTACTTACCTTAACTGTACTTGTACCGTGAAGTCACATTTGGTCCCCGAGATGTCCCTTGGAGAAAAAAAAACAATAATATTTTTATAGGTAATATTCTAATTGTAGTAAAATTAATAGATAGGTTAGGACTCTCTGCTGAGGAGTGTTATGTGACTTATACAAAAAAGAAAAAGAAAAAAAAAAAAGATATATCACTGACAAAAAGGACATCT
This sequence comes from Noturus placidus, assembly GCA_022414735.1. NCBI lineage: Eukaryota > Metazoa > Chordata > Actinopteri > Siluriformes > Ictaluridae > Noturus > Noturus placidus. Next base: position 135,367 of record JAFFST010047001.1, read on the forward strand.
ATTAGCTACACATTTCCCAAACTTGATAGATCAATACAAGAAAATTTCAAGTACTTTTTTGTATCTTCCTGAGACCCCACTGAGGACATCATAAATTCTCCCAACTCTCTCTCCCAATTCTCTTTGTATATATATCCTGGTAAGATCCTCATATGAAGGGAGTTATGTATTACTCTTTTCCCAAACGTTCTCCTTTTTTGAAGATTAATTTCCACAGTTGTCAGCTAATAAACAGAAACAGTGAGATGAAATTACACAGCATACAACATTATAGTTTGGGTCTCAGGAGGTTATGGGAAAATAAATGTTAGTGCAAACTATTTACTATTTACTGATTTTAGTCATACAAGTCAATCGATCAGAATTCTAGTAGCTGCATTTCTGATTTGAATCACCCTTAAAACAGAGGCCATGCATTCAGAGAAAGAAGTGTAAATACGGCAAACAACTGAACAAAAATACAACTTTTAAAGTACAAGATAAGCACCAATATAGCCAGTGTAGCACATTTATGTTCAGACAAACATATGTTTGCCATAGCAAGCCATTATAACTTTGCTTTAATGTGCAACTTACATAGAGCTGCTGATCTGTTGGACTTGCTGTGGTGTTAATGCAAAAGCAAAACACGTTTCCTGAAAGCGCTGACTGTTGTCTGAAGCTGAAAAGAAGAAAAAGAGACAGAGGTACATCATAATCTGGGAGAAATCATTTTAAAATCACATAAACAAACAGTAAAAATAAAATACGTGGCACATTGAATGTTCTACTGGCTTTATTCTACATGGTTGCTATTCTTCATCACAGATATAAGCAAACAATAAAAAAAAACCTAGCATCTAATACATTCTATGTTCATCATTCCATAATATAATACCTAATCCTCTGATCTCGTATACTAACATGTTTCCTATTTCTAACCAAAGCTATACTTTTCAACAATACTGGAAATAAGATCTCTTTAAAGGTATGCACAAAGACTTCCAGAAAAACTCAGGCCAAAGCCCACTATGAATCAGACTGGTTTTAGGATGAAAAGAACAAACAAGAGCTCTGATAAATGATGGTGCATATCTGGGATTTGTTATTGAAAGGTCTCGAAATGCTTCTATAATTAATATACACACTGTACTGTGACATATTTAAAAAGCATCAATGTAGGAGTGTTCCAATCCTTTCTTGTATAAACAGAGCTTTCCATCTGTTCACTTGAGAAGAAGTACTGTACGTTTTAAATATTCTAAGTGTAAATCAAAAAGAAGCCAATATTGAAGGACTCTACGAACAACCATACAGAGTCATATTGCCATGAAGCCCGGCTTTGAACTGGAGATTAATTATTCATATAAGCTTCAGTAAAAGTATTGACAAAAGTGAGAGTGCAGAAGAATATGGGAGAGAGCAAGAACATTCATACGGAGTTTTCCATGCCGTATGCCAGCACATTTTTGCTAACAGAATCTGGTTAAAACTATTACATTTGTAAATAATCTAATTACTCTTTATGATTCTGATCTGAAAGGTCTGCTTACCAAGAACAATCCGGCAAAAAAAAAGAATCATCCGAAAGAATGAATTCTCTGTTAATACATCCTAAACTTGCTTACAAATGCAGCAAACAATGCATGCAGGGCAAAAAATTAGGTTGTGAACCATTAATCATGCAGCTACAAAAAGGGCAAGCAAATTCTGGAAGCAGCTAAAAAATAGCAACCTGTGCTTGTATCGTTATAAAGCTCTGCAGAGCATTTTGCCAGAAGCTGAGCAAAGAATACATTTCCTTCACTGAGCTGGTATGCCAATATTCAAGCACAGTCATATACACCAGCCTATGGTTTGACCAAAGTTTTGTGGACACCTGACCTTCACAACCATATGTGCTTGTTGAATGTACCATTACAAATGCAGTGCCCCTTTGCTGTTATAATAATCTCCACTTTTTTGGAGTGGGATAGTGAGGATTTGTGACCATTTAGCCTCAAGAGCGTTACTGAGGTCAGGCACTGATGTTGGACGAGGAGGCCTGGCGTGCAGTTGGCGTTCCAAATGATCCCAAAGGTGTTCAGTGGGGTTGAGGTCAGGGCTCTGTGCGGGACACTGGAGTTTTTCTGCACCAACCCATGTGTTCATGGAGTTCGCTTTGTGCACAGGGGCATTGTCATGCTGGAACATATTTGGGCTTCTAAGATCCAGTGAAGGGAAATTGCAATGCTTCAGTATTAAAACGACATTCTAAACAACTGTATGCTCCAAACTTTGTGGCAACAGTTTGGGGAAGAACCAAATAAGGGTGCGACCGTCAGGTGTGGTTCACATTTAAACATATTGTGCACATTAACCTTCACTAACAATCAGTGACACTCACGGACACCTCCCCAACAAGTTTGACCAGTTTGACCAATTTTAACTTTTTTCTGTAATATTAACATGCTCTATAATCTCGGCTGTGGCTAAACCTTTTATCATGCCAATGACTTTGATCTGAATTGAATTGGATATAAATTTGAGAAAGTGAGCGAACAGGAGGGTGTGTGAGTGAGTGAGTGAGTGAGTGAGTGAGTAAGAAAGGAATGAGTGAGGAGAAGAGAGATGAAATGAAGATTATGAGAAGATGGAAGAGAGAGTGCAACTGGTTAAAAGAGCATGGTGACTGTCTTCTCCAAACTCTGCTGAGCTTTCCTGGAAATCTGACCGTGTGACCACTGCACCTTTCACTGAAGGACAACACACAATCAGCCCCTAACCAAACAAACACAAATCAGTGTTAGAATGGCAAATGTAAAGTGTTACTATCTGTAACTTAAAGCACATATGAGCGTGCGCTCACACACACACACACACACACACAAACACAGAGCAGGTGTGTGTGTATGACAAATACACAGCCTAAAATATCCAGATCTACTGCAAACACTACTCTCTCTCTCGCACACACACAAACCTGCTTCAGTGCACAGCATAGCAAATAATACATGCACACACACACACACACACTCCATGATTTCACACAAAATAAGAGACAGAAAGAGAGAGAGAGAGAGAGCGAGAGAGAGAAAAAGAGAGCTTCCATGTCTCCCAGGTGTTGTTATGATGGCAATTACTGTCTATTTGCATATTCGCCAAGGCCCACTAATGAAAGAGCAAAATAGGTGCACATACACACACATACACACAATATGTTTCCCACTTGTATTCCTCCTCCCTCTCATTCATTGTAGCCCCTTTGTCATATGTCACAGGTGCAATTAATGAACCTGCAGAGAAGGCTTGACAACACATAATTACACTGATGTGCATGTCTCAAGCAGAGAGAGAGAAAGCGACTGAGAGCATCGGACAGACAGAAAGAGAGAGACAAAGCAACATGTCACACTGTAGCAACATGTCACTTCCTGAGAGGCAGCAAGTGACATCATCATCATTCCCATCTCCAATTCAAAACGTTATCGGCGTTTTTCCTGCTGATAAATTTTTGGGCATTATTGCTATTGTAATTATATTCTGCTATTGGTGTTTACAAACTATTCTCCAATAATCTGTCGCACCATCATGCCAATAAAGCTCTTATACTCAACAACTGTGCAGAACAGAACTGAAAGAGAGAAAGCGTGGGAGAGGCAGAACAAGTAAGAACTGAAAGAGAGAAAGAAGGAATGGTACGTGATAGAGGCCGGCAGGCAGATAGAGAGAGAGAGAGAGAGAGAGAGAGAGAGAGAAGTTACAGACATGAGAGGGACAGTAGTGAGGCTGAACAAGAAAAGAAATGAGAATAATTGGAAGGGAAGAGAATAAGACAGAAATTGGGAGAGGAAGGAGAGATGTGAAGAAGAGAAACAGAAGTGCGAACAGGGGAAGACAGGAAGTGAAAGAAGAAGAAGAAATGAGCAGAGAAAAACTGAAGGATATAGAGACAAGACAAGAGGAAGAAAGAGACAAAAAGAAACGAAACTGGGAGAAAAAGGGAAAATACAGAAGAAAATGACAGAGCGAGAGAGAGCGAGAGAGAGAGCGAGAAAGAGAGCGAGATAGAGAGAGTGAGAGAGAGAGAGAGAGAGAGAGAGAGAGCGAGAGAGAGCAATGTCTCTCTCTGCTTGAGCTGGAGTTAAAAATAGCCGTGTCGTCTCTGCCATCTGATGTGTTATTACAATGGGATGAGGAGTTGAAGCGAAGGCCGCATGTGTTTCAGTCTGAAAGGAATAAAAGTACCTCTTTATCTCTTCTCACATTTCTCTCTTCTCTTTATAACCTGTGTGTGTGTGTGAGTCGGTTCTCTGATAGCAACAGACCTGACATTATTTAAGCTCATTATCGTCATACCATTAGGTATATAATCAGTAAAATCCCCTAGCTCTGGTTGCTGTGTTTCTTCACCGACAGAACTGCATGCATTTTTAGCACGTTTGTATTCTCATGTTGTCCAGAGAAACAATTCAATGCATTCTGTGTAAAAAATAATCAGTTTGTTAGGCTTTTAAATTTTGCCCCCTCGGTGTGTGTGTGTGTGTGTGTGTGTGTGTGTGTGTTGTGTTCTAGCTGCAGAGTTCAGAGTGTTGATGGCATGGTAAATAGCAGACTATGATGTAAGAGTTAATCACTATTTTTAGGTGAAAAGAGATTACATGTGGCTAGGTTGATAAGAGGCTGCTGTGTGTGTGTGTGTGTGTGTGTGTGTGTGTGTGTGTGTGTATTGTGTATGTGCATGCGTGTGTGTGTGTGTGTGTGTGCATGCGGGGCAAAGCAGTAGTTTATTTGGCACTGTGTGTGCATGTGTGAGTAGGCTGTGATGAAGAACAGCTAGTAGTTAAACAATCCAAGACACATCAACTTCTGAAAATTGTTCAAGCAAATTTTTGCTAACTGTCTGTGTTTGTAAATCTTTCTGTAATAAAATGAACACGGTCTAAAATGTATTAATTGTAATTAATTATACAATTTTACTTTTAATAACACACACACTCCTGCATGAAAACATTAATCACAGTGGAAACACTGCTTTCATGTTGTGTAGCCGAGAAATTTGTTGATGTTGTCTAAGCTCCTGGCATCCAAATTCACACAGCACTGATTCAATACAGAATGTAGAGCTGAGACAAGATTCAGATTCCACCAACTTGATGGATACTGACAGGCACAGAGGACATGCCTCCTTCACCGGGACTGACAGGCACAGAGGTCACGCCTCCTTCAATAGGCCTGACAGGCACAGAGGTCACGCCTCCTTCACTAGGCCTGACAGGCACAGAGAACGCAGCTCTTTCACTAGGACTGACAGGCACAGAGGACACGCCTCTTTCACTAGGACTGACAGGCACAGAGGACACGCCTCCTTCACTAGGCCTGAAAGGCACAGAGGACACGCCTCCTTCACTAGGAATGACAGGCACAGAGGACACACCTTCACTAGGACTGCCGAGCACAGAGGACACGCCTCCTTCACTAGGACTGTAGAGCACAGAGGACACGCCTCCTTCACTAGGACTGAAAGGCACAGAGGACACGCCTCCTTCACTAGGACTAACAGGCACAGAAGACACACCTCCTTCACTAGGACAGACAGGCACAGAGGACACACCTCCTTCACTAGGACAGACAGGCACAGAGGACATGCCTCCTTCACTAGGACTAACAGACACAGAGGACACACCTCCTTCACTAGGACAGACAGGCACAGAGGACACGCCTCCTTCACCTCACTGTGCCTCACGGCCCAGTTTAGCAGCTCACATTTATAAAAATGTGTACAGCTGCCCAAAACACAGTATTTTGATGCACTTCCTGCAGTTGGGTCGATTTCAGGGTTGAGACCTGATCAGACAAATGTAAATGCAAAACCGTGCTCTGTTTACACACACGGAGTAACAGTGCTCCTGTCTGCATTGTTCATAATCAAATTCATAATGAAAAAATGCCAGTGAAAAGCAAAACTTTTCTCAGGACTGCCTCTGACAAAGAACAAATCATCTCTAGCACAACACATCTACGAATGCATTAATGCCAGAATTCATGAACGCGATTAAACATGAACAAGACTCGTGCTTCACATCAGCAAACAAACATGATAATATTGATCTTGGCAACTTGCCTGCAATTGTCATGGTACTTCATATCATTCAAGAACAAGAAGTTCAATTATGGAAGCATTTTTAGATCCAATTATGGAACCTACCAGCAGTGGTCTTCCTTTGCTGGGTAAACAACACTGAGGGGGGAAAATGCATGATGTATGCATGGTGCGCTAAGAGCTCTAATGAGAACAGTATAATGAGGAAAAGAATTTCAAAATGCATAGCTGAAGAGCAAGACAGAGACAGTGAGAGAAACAAACAGAGGTAGGCTGCGTTTGTGGTGTGAAGAGAAGAATTTCCTCTTGTAAAACATTCTGCAATCCAGAGGAAGATAAAATGTGACTTAATTAAAGCAGTCAGATACGTATAATCTAAAGATTTACTTTTAACAGTCAATTTGCACGCATTTAATGGGGCCGCTTAGATTTTCACGCGCATATCTGAACGCAATAATGTACAGCAATCCACATTAAGTGTGCCTCCTATTTTCACACACATCTGCACGTATCAGCAAATCCAACCATCACATTTAATGAAAATCTTGTGTAGTGGGGACGGCGATGTAATAAAGCGCCCGCTCAAATCTGTTTGTAGAAATGAGAATAGGAAAGCATGGCTTAAAACCAGAAGGAGAAATTTCTGAGAGGTTCATGTCTCCATCTCTTACACCATTCAGCATTAATAGGTGTATTATAAGACCAAGCTAACGTTCGTTATTTAGCCGATTTCCTGGATTCACACAGGAAGTGTAAGTTGAGTGTGCGTTCGATTCACACTGTACGCTTCATTTTTATCAAGAAAACGAATGTACAGCTGTGTCAATAAAGGGGTCAGTCATCCGTAATTACAACAAACCAAACATCCTATTAGTCTTTTTTAACTTAGAAATGACTTTCACTACAGTGCAAAACACATCTGTATAAAACGAGTTGTTTTGACGTTGAACAATCACGACTCGTCTCTTTATATTACGATTTTTACCGAAACATTCAATTCAATTGTTTTAAATAGCGCTTTTAACAGTGGACATTTTCACAAAGTGGCTTTACAGAAATCTGGATATAGATCGAAATTTTTCTCTCATGAGCAAGCCAAAGGTAACGGTGGCAAGGAAAAATTCCCCGAGACAACATGAGGAAGAAACCTTTAGTCGAACGAGACTCAAAAGGGAATCCATCATCTACTGGGTGACAGCAGATAGTGTGATTATGAGTCATTACTCATCCACAGCTGTATGTAATCATGCAGCGCTACATGTGTTGATTTCTTCAGAGTTTTCACTTCAACTGACAGGATATTTTTGAGAGATCAAATTTGGTGTTCATCCAACCAGAACAGTTCCAGACACATGTAGAATCTTTGCCAAGGTGCATTGAAGCTGTTCTGGTGAATCATCATAGCCCAACTCCTTACCTACAAACATGTTTTTCCTGTTAATTTGTCTACGGTGTAGGTTAATAATAGAGTGTGTTTATACCTGGTTGAATGACTAAAAATAAACAAATCTATTTAAGATCTTTGTGAAATTCATTTTCGACTTTTTAGATTGCTATTTGAGCAGGGAGAGCGTTTATTTTAATGTGCTTTACTTTTGATCCACTAATCAGTGAATGTACTGATGCTAATGTTTACTAAAACCTCACCTCTGGGGGGTGTGTGTGTGTGTGTGTGTGTGTATGTATTTTGCAGGCAGTCAGATCTCTGGAAAGAGAGTGTTAACTGTGATTTTGCTACATGTGTGTATTCTAGAAAGAGCTGGCAGTGTGATGCTGGATTGTACTCAGCTATATTGTTACTGGTAGAATGGAAAAAGAACTCAGGTGTGTGAACCTGCGGTTTCATCACTCCTCATGCAAATGAGAGAGAGAGAGAGAGAGAAACACTGATGGAGAGATTTTGTTGCAGCAAAATTCATCTCTGCACTGCACATGCTCAGAAACCAACTACTGCTCTGATCATTTCACCGATCAATCGTACACACTCAACACACTGCTTATTTATTCCATTTCTAATTCACCTTACTGTATTTTATTTAATTTTATGGCATAAATGTACATAATTACTTTAACCTTTATGTTTGTCCTACACTGGCACCTTGCATTTTGTCACTTTATTTTCTTTTTATTTACTTATTTTTGTAATTATTACTATTTTTTATGATTACTCCTATTATCATTTTTATTTGATGTTATTCTATTATGAATATTATTGTTGTTTTTTAAATTCTCCTTTCTAATCTACATTGATGCTTTGGCAATATTGTATGTAAACAATCATGCCAATAAAGTACTGTGAATTGAATTGAGAAAAATTGAGAGAGACAAAGAGAGAGCCATAGGTGGATAGATGCAAGGGGGATGGGAAAGCAGGAAGGTGAGAGAGGGGAGAGAGAGAGATGGGGGCACAGAAGTGGAGAAACAATATAGGTGGGGAAGGGAAAGAAGGGAGAGAGAGAGAGAGATGGGGCACAGAGAAGTGGAGAAACAATGTAGGTGGGGAAGGGAAAGAAGGGAGAGAGAGAGAGATGGGGCACAAAGAAGTGGAGAAACAATGTAGGTGGGGAAGGGAAAGAAAAAGAGAGAGAGAGAGAGAGATGGGGCACAGAGAAGTGGAGAAACAATGTAGGTGGGGAAGGGAAAGAAGGGAGAGAGAGGAGAGAGAGAGAGAGAGATGGGGCACAGAGAAGTGGAGAAACAATGTAGGTGGGGAAGGGAAAGAAGGGAGAGAGAGAGAGAGAGAGGATGGGGCACAGAGAAGTGGAGAAACAATGTAGGTGGGGAAGGGAAAGAAGGGAGCGAGAGAGAGAGAGAGAGCGAGAGAGAGAGATGGGGCATAGAGAAGTGGAGAAACAATGTAGGTGGGGAAGGGAAAGAGAACGAGAGAGAGAGAGATGGGCACAGAGAAGTGGAGAAACAATATAGATGGGGAAGGGAAAGAAGGTAGCGCGAGAGAGAGAGAGAGAAATGGGCACAGAGAAGTGGAGAAACAATATAGGTGGGGAAGGGAAAGAAGGGAGCGAGAGAGAGAGAGAGAGAGAGAGAGAGAGAGATGGGGCATAGAGAAGTGGAGAAACAATGTAGGTGGGGAAGGGAAAGAGAAAGAGAGAGAGAGAGATGGGGCACAGAGAAGCGGAGAAACCATGTAGGTGGGGAAGGAAAAGGAAGGAAAGAAAGAGAGAGAGAGGGGGCACAGAAGTGGAGAAAATGTAGGTGGGGAAGGGAAAGAGAAAGAGAGAGAGATAGAGAGTGTGAGATGGGGCACAGAGAAGTGGAGAAACAATGTAGGTGGGGAAGAGAAAGAAGAAAGGAAAGAAAGAAACAGAGAGAGAAAGAGAGATGTACAATGTTCTAATTTCATCACAGACTATGCAGATGGCAGTGTGAGAAATGAGGCTGAAGCAGAAAGAGAAAGACAAACAGAGATGGTGAAGAAGAGAGTGAGGATCAGGCATGAGAAAGAGTGAGAGAATAAAATAGAAGGTGTGGGTGAGATGTGCAGATTAAACTCAGTGAAAATGAACAGAAGCTGCTAAGCGCATTAAAATGCTAATGTGGGGGAATATGGACATGTCTGAGCTGCCCAGTTCCTGCCACACACACACACACACACACACACACACACACACACACCAACATGATATGTAACATTGTGTCATAGTATTGTACCGTCTATAACATAGCAGACACGAGTCTCTGGTAAATGAGAAACAATATGCCTTGACGAAAATCTGGGTGAGAGAACAGTATGGGAATTCCACTGCTCTACATTATATACTGTGTCGTATGCTGGAGCTTGTTCAATTGCAAAGTGTCTTGCACTCTGCAGAGGTTTAGCTTCGGTGGAGGAGATGTTAATATATTAATGTACGTGTACACACACAAACTGTATACAAGAGTGTGTGTGTGTGTGTGTGCCTCTAGAGCATTATTTATATCCACTAATTTTCCATCCCTATAATAGCAATAAATTGGTGAATCAGGTCTTTAATTAGTTTTTCTAGACAAAGCTCACATATGATGTTCTACGCATAATGACACATCAAACTGTCTGAGTCACATTCACATCTGACTCATCTGTCCTTACTTATAATGGATAAATAGTTCAATATGGTTTGTATTTAGTTAGCATTGGGGTGAATTAGCCTATCTGTGTTGAAATGTGGTGACAAAAATAGTGCGCATTCACAAATGTGGGTTGTAAGAAATGGGACAGGGTGTTTAAGTCTGCACTTGAAGTCGGGAATATACTAGCTTTCCTCTATCGTCCGTGCTAAGAGACGGTCCTGAGAAATGGCAACAGAAAGTAATTTTGGTGCAATGTGGGCGCAGGCGTGACCGTTTCAGACCACAAAAATAGCAAACGGATAAGAATGAGAGAAGAACTGGTTTACGCCCAACCACCACATTAACGTTAAGTTACACTTGTGCTTGATCAAATATAGACTATTACATATACAATATTAAAGATTAACACAAACAAAAATACTTTAAGATATTTTAAGATATTTGTTCTGGTATATATGATGCTGATGGAAAATATGCTGTCATGGCTGTGACAGCACTCACCCCCCCCCCGACACTCCTCCCAGACATTTACTGAAACTGGAGATGGCAGAGATCATGTGGTTAAATGCTGTGTGAATTCAATGTTATAAGACTTAAGAGCAACCAAAGAATCCGATCTGCAAACTCGACCATCAGCCTTAAAACATGGCTCTCTAGGTTTCTCTCATTCTAACACTACAATATGTCAGTCTCATATTGGAGATCTTCTTATATTTATTGGATGGATGATAATATTTCCTCAAAAATTCCATCAAAGCTGTTAAATATTGACCTGTGTGATTTAAAGTGACCTTCTAATTAAATACTGGCACGTGTCTATAAAGCAGACACGCTCTTACCGAGGCTGGTAGGCTTGATGAGCTCGTCGAGCACGTCGTAGAAGGGCAGCCTCTGCAGTTTGACGTCAGGGTGCACAGGGTGGAGCGTGGAGGGCAGGTGGGGCAGCGACAGCTCATGCTTGGGCCCCAGGAGCGATATGGGCAGCAGTGGGGAAGTGGGTGAGGCGTGTCCATCAAACGGCAGCTGGGTGAGGCCGGTCGGCAGTGATATGGTGGGCGCGTGCACCCCCTGCAGGGCCAGCTCGGCTGGCGAGAGCAGTTTAGTGGGGAAGCGGCGCCTGTACAGCTCCTTGATCTTCATGTGTACGGCCGGACTGCAGCCAGCCTTCAGCAGGTGTAGCGCTTTGGTCAGCAGCTCGTGCTTCCGGCCGTGCTTATTGCGCCCGGCGTAGCCCAGAAGAACCTGCAGCTCCGACACACGCAGGCTCATTACCATTTGCTGCAGGACAGAAAAGGGACAGTTTGGTTTAACAGGGACGCTCAAAACTGAGTACGCAAACTAAGAGAAAGATTTTAAATTTTAGGTCCTTACACACAGGAAGGAGGAATCCCAAATGGCTTCCTGTCTGACACAGTAGAATGAACACAGTCAATCCCTCCAGGATTTCATGAAAGTAAAGCAAAAATCAAGAAAACGCCGCAATATTCGGATGAGCCCGCAATTTTTCAAAATTACTGCAGATTTGGGCCAAGACGCATCATGTGACGTCATCACAATGCATTCAGCCAAAGCCCTCTCCGGTTCACGTGCTTTAAACATTTAAAGTCTCATCTACCAACAAACATCACTGCGAAAGTTTTACATGTTATAGATCATAATTAGATTAACAGCCCGTGTCATTACGTCACCGCGCCCCGCCGTCCGACATCCCTCCAGAATTTCACGCATCAACAAACAGTTCGTCGTACTGACCAACTGTATAGTAGCCGAGATACATGTATTTTTCCCTACTACAGGCCTATAGTAGGCAAATATGCGGTTTGGGACGCGGCCAAACTCTCTTGTTCGTCATAAAATGTTGAGCGCTGCCGTGTGTCCTGTCGCAAAATGCGGTGAAAACTCTCACACGACGTTCATAATCGTTCGTAAGGTGTTTACATGTCTGTAACACACGTCGATAATGCGACTAAAACAGGAGTACTCCACCTGTCTTAATTCAATTAGTGTTTACTTCGAGTATGACTTTAATCAGATTAAGGTGAATAAAAATTGCTGTTTACATGCTAGTTTCTTAATCACAGTATTGTCTTAATCGGGTTCATAGTGGATTATAGTTGTCCATGTAAACGCACTGACTGTTTCATTTTCAGCCAAGATAAAGTCACTCCAATAAGTGTGTAATGAAAATAATTAACTACCACACATGTACAAAAACTTTCGATACATTGTGCACATTTTTAAATGAAAATATGCATGCCAAATAATACGCAATTATTCAGACCCCCGTTTTCTACCTCCAATATCGTTTATCCAAAAAGTTTAGAAAACGTTCAGGTAACTCATCAGTAATACGGTATATGGGATTAGGGCCGGGCGATATGATATATAATATAAATATTGTGACAAATTACATCTATACAGTGCCTTGCGAAAGTATTCGGCCCTCTTGAACTGTTCGATCTTTTGCCACGTTTCAGGCCTCAAACATAAAGATATAAAACTGTAATTTTTTTGTGAAGAATCAACAACAGGTGGGACACAATCATGAAGTGGAACGAAATTTATTGGATATTTCAAACTTTTTCAACA
>JAFFST010047001.1:153663-175551 GCA_022414735.1 Noturus placidus
GGATGTGTTTGGGTGAGTTAATTAACCCGTTAGTAAAGCATGTCAGTTTAACGCTGTTCGTTTTTCCTTCTTCAGAAAGCATGGTTAGTGCATTGTTAATATCTTGCGTGTCGTTTTTTTCAACAGCATGTTTTAATTCAAATCCGCACTAAGGCTTACTACACACTTTAAATGAGTTTTTATGTTTTCGCATTAGTATGTGCATTTTTATCTTAAATTCTATGGATATTCAAGGTTTGCACGAATGACTAAAATGTTAGTGACATTCATTCAAATATAAACAAACACAATGGGCGATATCGAGGTCAGCAAAAATGATCAAGGTTATGTCAATGAATTGTACTATGAATCGATGACGTAATCATCATGACAAGCCTATAAAATACTTACATATAAAAACACTTAATTGTTTTTTTTGTGGCTAGGATGAATCTTGATCATATTTATGTTTTATCATTTATTACATTTGCAGTGTAAGTGATTTTCTTCAAGTCATGGTTTAACTATGTATTTTTTCCCTGTACTTGTAACTGTATAAAATATTTAAAATCTCAGTAGTTTTTAAAGAAAAAAATATCAGATGGGTTTCTTGGCTAATATTAAGCATCAGTAAAGAAAAAGTGGTATTGTGCCATCTCAAATTAATATATCATTATTAAACGTATTCACAGGCTGTTTAATGTTTTTGTCTGAGGATAGAAACATCCGCCAAACCCTCTGAGACCACAGTGAAACCCATCTTTATCTTCTAAGCAATCATCTGACCAATCATCTTTCTCATGAGCTTCATATTTATTTATATGGCAGATGCTTTTATCCAAAGTGGCTTGCATTTGAGACACAGTGAGATAGGATGCAGACACTGAGCTGAACAGTTAAACATCATGTCCAGGGGTTTAACACTAGTCCAGGACAAAAACCAGTCTTATAACCCTAATCCACTGCTAACACGTGCTTCTACCGAGCCACGTCAGGCTCTCACGCACAGACTGCTGTGGCATTCCTGGGTTTCAAACTGGGCTCTGAGTGATGGGATAAAAAAATAATAAAACTATCTTAGCCAGGAACACCAAGATATATTACAACAAACATTTTATTAAAATGTGATGATAATTAGGAAAAAATCATTTACAACCGTGCCTCAATACTTATTTGTTATGTTATTATTTATTTAGAACATGTGCTTAGCCAAGCTTCTCTATGTTTTCATTGGGTGCTGTGCTTGACCAAGCACAACTGTTTCTGCACCATGATCGACTGAAAGAGAGAGAGATATATATATATATATATATATATATATATATACATACATACATATACATACATGCATGCATACATACACACACACATATATATATATATATATATATATAGAGAGAGAGAGAGAGAGAGAGAGAGAGAGAGAGAGATTGTATCAGCACTCAGAGGGAACTGACCATCTGTGCTGCAGCTGCAGTGAAACTATTAACACTATTAACTATTTCACAGAAATAACCTTAATAAGACAATTAAAACGTCTTAATCGCTATTTTTCTGAATGTGCTCAGAAAAGCTAATACTGGTCAAGATGACAGCAGATCATCATATTAGCCACCTGTAATAGATATTAAGATACGATTCTTGTACACACTGTACCAAAATTAAACACATTTCTTGAAATAATGTAGAATTCATGCAGTACACACGAATCAAGTGAATAATAAATAATTTATCCCATACAGAGGAGTGAATAATTCACAGCAGTACCAGAAAACAAGGGGAAGGGAGGCAGAAGGAGAGGATTATGCATGGAGAGAGAGAACATGGCTCAATAAAAATGGACAGAAAGAGCGAACCCAAGAGAGCAAATGAAATTAGAGAGAAGGAAAACCCCCGTGAAAGAGAACGATAGATGGTAAGAGAAGAGAGAGGACGGTGAAGGTACAGAGAGAAAACAAGAGTGCAACAGAGAATGAGAGAGTGGATGTGTGACACAGAGAGAGAGAGAGAGAGAGAGAGAGAGAGAGAGAGAGAAAGAGAGAGAGATGAACAAGCACCACAGTGATGGGGGAAGGGCTGAGATATGAGCTGCTGAGCTTCCAAAACAAATGAAAATCTCTCACACACACACACACACACAGGTAGCCAGCTCCAGTGAAAACAAACAAGCAGACAGGCGCACACACGAGCACGCGCACACACGAGCACGCACACAGAGGCAGGCAGCAGTAGTGAAAACACAGCAGGCATGAGAGTGTTTTTGAGAGTGTCTGTCTGAGAGCTGAGCCTGTCAATCAAGCCAATCTTTACTCTGGCACCCTCATCACTGCCTGATTCCCTGTTTCTCCCTCTCCATCACACACTCACAAACACACACAATAATATGGCGTGTAGGTGAAACAATGCAGCACGCACCTCAGATGGAGAAACACTGAATGTGAGAATAGCAATGAAAATGTACAATAAACGTAAGCTCAGTGTGATGAGATGATCTAAAGCAGAAGTGTGTGTGGTCCAAAAAAATAATAATAGGCCAATATTGTGGAAACATTCCTTTACTTTTAAACCAGTACGGTTTCAGTACCAGTTCAGTCCGCGTATGGACATCGAGCTGCGGCCCGTTATGAATTTCACATGGGAGTAGTACCGTGAACCATTTCTATTTGTGTTTCACTCGCACTTAAAGGTGGAAAAGACGTGACATGATTGACCTTGATTGAATTCTTTTTTTTTCACAAATCCCTGCAATTCTAACAGCGGCGTGCAGACGTTAGATATCTGTAAACCTATGATTCTCTTTCAGCTGGCACTACTTGTCCGAGAACATTAATCAATACCATATATCATCTGTTAATGAGCATTCAAGATGAATATTGATTAAGAGGCATCGACAGCCATCACATGATATCTTACGCTCATGCTACACATGGATCAACCTTTCACTTTTGCAGTTTTATCCCCATTTAACATCTTATAATCTCTCCTAAGAGTATGTCCTGGCAAGTAGAACTGCATGTCAATCACAAAGGCAGTCTGTAACTTCTTGGTATGTAAGAAGTGTGTGTGAATCACAACTGTGACCTCATGAGCCTGACGTGACGCTTGGTCTCGGAGGTCTATGCTAAGCTTGGTCTCGGAGGTCTATGCTGGCTCAAACCCGCTGAGGTAAACGTTTCAGGATGGCAGTGTGACGGTGCTCAGGGAGGCGGGTGAGGTCACATTTCTCTTCAGAAATTTCAGTTTGACCTACATTAGTTCCCTCAAACCCAAATAAATACACAGTTGTCCTCAAAAGTATGCCCTTTTCTGACCTGGGACATGTGGTCTAGCAATAAATAATTAAATAAATAAATAAATAAATAGAGAGCTAAATGAAATACAGGTGAATTAGTCACCCAGATTTCAAGGACAGCCTAATCAAATCATATCAACAAGATCAAGTCCAAAGTAGAATGTTCCTTTAAAATGTGATTCTCTACACACTACACTGTTACTAGGCCTAATTAACATTTGCTACAAGGAAATTTACATTTATTAGATCTAGCAACGGTGCCTTTGGAGGAAGTGCATATAAATGAGCACAATACATATATATTTTAGCATGAACCAATTAGCATAGAAGGGGTATATGAAATGGGAGCCAAGCCAAATCTTGTACAGATCAAGTCAGACTCTATTAACCAAAGCAGTAAGGTATGAAGTTGATGAGCGTTTTACAGGTAATATTTAAGATCAATTACTATTACATACTGAGATTTGTCTTATCAATCGAAAAACCATACAGTGTTCTGGGAACAGAACAATAACGCCATGGAAGATGCATTTTCGATATGAAATGCAAGTATATTAGCTGAGTAAACTTGCCTGGTTGGGTGATGCTGTGAATTCTACACAAGCTTCTCTATTTACTATCCATATTTTCTTTTCTTTTTTTAAAAAATCCAAATGCCCCGAGACATCAATCCGCCTGCTGACTGTCAACCATAGTGTCTGTCATGAGCAGTCAGCCATCATCACGCTCATCATGCGAGTCAGTACTGTTTGCACATGTTGAAATCAGAGCTACAGGACTGGCGGCTCAGTCAATCATTCCAGGAGAAGTTAGCAAGCAAAACTTTATTCTTTTAAACTGTCTGTTCCTCTGTCGTAGCTATGTTTCTGAAACCAAATCAGTGATCATACTGTTTATATTTCAAGCATTTAAACAGATTTACAGTGAAATAGTAGTCCTGATAATAGCCCTATTCATACTGGATTCATTTTACATAGAGAGGTGGGGTAATGTGATTATTACCCAAGTGTCTCTGGGATTTTAGACCGGTCTGAATCCATTATTTCAGTTTTTATTTTTTTTTGTCTATAAAGATTACACCATAGTGTACCTTCTATAAAATACAGTAATATATATCTTGTCCAAATCAATATGTTACTTTGGGAAAAGAAGTTTGATGCTATGTCTTCAGTATAAAGACACGCCAAGAAGTGCTCGGTCCTTTCTTTCGTCTCTGAAACCAAGTATTGATCGATTTTGAATAACAGAACAATAAAATACATATGATGTTTAAAAGGACTTATGGGGGTTTAGGTACGTTATTGACGTTATATCCTAGCACTACGGCTGTGTGATTAATCGAATATTCCGTTTCTATTTTGATTATGGCCTCCGACCATTAAGAAAACAAAATAATCGAGATAAAACGATTATTGTGCCACATTCCATTTCGCAATGTTCTCGTTTTGTCTATTTAAAAACCGCCATTTTTTCTAACAGCGGTGCGCATTCACCCCTCTCTAAAAGGCCAAACTCGCTCCCCACCAGGCTGTGGCATTTTTAGCTCAGCTCGAGCCAAGATGACAGGAAGAGAGCCTTTGGTCGACAAGAAACATAAAACCGTTTCAGTCGTTTGGAAACAACTTGGTTTCAAGGAGTCCGATATGAAACAAAAAGCAATAACGTTTGGTATCATTGGGCTCATTTCCACTAGCGGAATGACAGCTGGTCTAAACATGATCTTTTCCTTTCTAGAGCTCATACAGAAACTACACGCTGGTCTAAACAAGGAGACAGAATTTCATTGAATAAGGAAGTTTAAAAAGTTTATTTCTGGTGATGCGATTCGCCGATATGCGTCACGTGACGTGCTCCGCTAGCTTTGTTTAATTTACTTTTATTCAGTTGAATTAAATTCAAGGAAATCCTCTATTAAAAATACAATAAAAAGTTTTATGTAAAAGTTCATTAAATGCATGATGTTTCCAAAGTCAATGAGTAATCGTGTTTAATATTCGTGATCTCAATATTGACCAAAATAATGATGATTATGATTTGTGCCATAATCGAGCAGCCCTACCTAGCACATGTATACCGTTCATACGTGTTATGGTGACGCGACCTACTAATGATAAAGGTTCTGTAAATTGGGGTACTTGACAACTTGTGCAACCATAAGCCCAACAACAGGCACTTATAATAAAGGTTACATCTCTCTGTGTGACTTAGACAGCAATCACTATTCCCGTGTGAACTGATCATAATTGCGACAGATGTCCTCCAGCAATATTACTCAACAGAACCGTCCTGAAACCTTCTCACATCCAAATAATATTTAAGATAGCAGTTTTGATATCCATTATGTGGCCAAAGGTTTGTGGACACCTGACCATCACCACACCCATATGTGCTTGTTGAACATCTCATTCCAGATTTAGTCCCCCTTTGCTGTTATTATAACCTCCACTATTTTTGGAAGGCTTTCCACTAGTGTCTGTGGGGAATTTCCCTATTCAGCCATAAGAGCATTAGTGAAGACAGAGACTGATGTCAGTTGAGGAGGTCTGGGCATGCAGTCAGTGTTCCAGTTCATCCAAAGGTGTTCGGTGGGCTTGAGGTCAGGGTTCTGTGCAGGACACTTGAAATATCCAATACAATTCTGCGCTTCCAGCTTAATGGGAACAGTTTAGTGAAGGCCCACATATGGGTGTGATGGTCAGGTGTCCACAAAACTTTGGCCATATAGTGTACTATTGAACGCTATACGGTGCAGTTTTGTGGTAAAAGCGGTGGTAGCAGCATATTAATTAATTTCTGTAGCATACACAAACATTTATCAAATGCCTCATCCGCCTTTCACACATGCAGGGGTCCCAGGCTTAGGTTGTGGGTTAAAGCAAGCTGGAGATGATTTGCCAGTACTTTGTCTGTCAACGGGACTCTGTTAAGCTTTGTAGAGTTGCAACCAGGTTCAGCTGCCCTAAGATACTGAATATCCAAAAAAAAAAAAGTCCAAAAATATCCTCACCCTCTCATATTGGCGGCATGTCATAGGGGAGAATCAGCTACTACATGGGAATTAGCATGAATATTTGGAAGAAAGATGGGGTTAAAAAAAAGCACTGTTGGTATATACACACTCAATGTCTACTGCTGAGCTGAAATAAAGTGTCATGTACTACGTATGTGATGACATCATTTCTTACAAAAAATGCTGCAGACTCCAAGTATTGAGGCAGAGATCAGTCCCAGGTTGAATGTGTGAGGACGTGTGTATCTATGCATGCTGCTTTGCAGAACACATCAAAATACTAACACTCACACTGCTGGAAAGACACTGGTAGACACTTAGGTCTGTTCTAAGATACAGTACTGTGCAAAAGTTTTAGCCACCCTATTTTGGGTTGGTTTTTTTTTTTTAGTACGCACGTTTTTTTAATTATTTTATGACGTCTACATTATCGAGTCAGTACATAAAACATGTTAGATTCCCAAACATTAGTTTTCTAGCACAAAGTTAAATGTTACAGGAAAATGTTTCTTTGTCAGTAAAGAAAGAGACACTTTTCAGACAAAAAGCACAATGAAGGCTGCTGGGTTTTGTTGCAAAAATAAGAAACGAGTGTGACAGTCAAAGTCTACAAAAGAACCGTGACTGGTTCTGCAAGACGCTCAATAAAACGTACAGCTCATGTCCTTATAAAACTGCTCTAACGCTACCGGAGACTACTCAGTTTTATTTTTTATCACACCAAATATTGACTTTGTTTCATTTACTAATGTCTACTGCTCTTTATGGGTTTTGTTTTAGTTTTTTAATGTAGAAACATTTAATTTCATTATTTTGAAGGCATCTTCGCTCTAGAGCATTTCTTTTCATGTGCCTAAAACTTTTGCACAGTACTGTGTGTGTCACAGAGAATGAAATCTACATCCCATGACTAATTGATGTCCCAAAGTCTGTACCACTGAGGCTGTAATCTATATGTGTGTAATCTGGACCGTCTTTTGAAATGTAATCTCAAATGATGAGAGTCAGGAGAAACAATACAGGATTAAGGCAGAGACTGGGTGTGTGTGTGTGTGTGTGTGTGTATGTGTGTGAAACTCGAACCATGGCTCCATCATCACTATATTATAAAAACACATAGCAACTTCACAGGATGCTTTTTACTGTGGCTGAAGCATGTGTGCACACAAACACATGAGAACATTCACACACAAGTCCCTCCCCCACGTGCACGAGCGCACAGTCTTAATTTACCTCTCTCTATCTCTCTGGCCACAAGCCCAGACTGTGTTTATTGTGCAAGCCCCACCTTCAGCTCTCTCCCTCTCTCACACACACTCCCTCACTTAGATTTCTCTCTCTCCTGTACACTCACATGTGCACTATCTCTCTCTCTCTCTCTCCCTCACTCACACACACACACACACACTCCCTCACTTAGATTTCTCTCTCTCCTGTACACTCACATGTGCACTATCTCTCTCTCCCTCACTCACACACTCACACACACACACACACTTAGATTTCTCTCTCTCCTGTACACTCACTTGTGCACTCTCTCTCTCTCTCTCTCTCTCTCTCTCTCTCACACACACACACACTCCCTCACTTAGATTTCTCTCTCTCCTGTACACTCACTTGTGCACTCTCTCTCTCTCCCTCTCTTACACAGACTCCCTCACTTAGATTTCTCTCTCTCTCTTGTACACTCACTTGTGCACTCTCTCTCTCTCTCTCGCCACAAGCCCAGACTGTGTTTATTGTGCAAGCCCCACCTTCAGCTCTTGCTCTCACACAGTCCCTCACTTAGATTTCTGCCTGTCTCTCTCTCCTGTGCATTCACTGTCTCACTTTTCTCTCTCTCCCTCTCTCTCTCACACACACACACACACACACACACATCCCCTCACTTAGATTTCTCTCTCTCCTGTACACTCACTTGTGTTCTCTCTCTCTCTCTCTCTCTCTCTCTCTCTCTCTCTCACACACACACACACACACATCCCCTCACTTAGATTTCTCTCTCTCTCTTTCTCTCTCTCGCCCTTCCCCCACTCTCTCCTGCAGCTCGCTGGCTATGGATCAACACTCACATACCTCGGTGCATTGTGCTTTTCTAACACAGCATCAAAGGCGCACACAAACACACACACACACACACACACACAGCCTGCTAGCAGGATGCAACAAGCCACATCACATGCTTCCCCAGCGTGGCTGATTTGCATTCATTTACATTTATTCATTTGTCAAACACTTTCATCCAAACTGACTTACAAGTGAGGAAGAATAAAACCTTTCTCCTAAAACTTATCATTGAACACATATCAGAACACTGAACAGTCTCTCTCAAGCGTTCAGCAGCAACTCTGTGAATCCTCGGCCGATTTTCACATAGCAGGGCAAATCTGATTTATTCATGAAATCATTTTTAGAGCTAGTCCCACTGTTGCGAATTATAAGCACTCAAATTAATCCAGAGTGTAGCATCTTCACAATGGTTTCTGTAACGAACACAGGTGTGTGACGGCCGGGCAGCCCAAACGTCCATTTGCCTGTGTTACAGACCATCAAAAATAATTACAACGATATCGTTTTTACAACTAAATTCACTGTAACCATTTACATTTCCAATCCCCCCCACCATGTGTGTGTCTGCTTACAGCAGGGTTGTCATGGTAACCTGTTTCTCATTGATCAGGCTGGTTTCCTATCCCCCCCACCACTTTGCGCTCATCCTCGTCCCTTGCATGTTTCAAAAGCAAACCAAATGTAAAACACAGTTTACAAGCTCCTTCATTCTATACGTGGTTTTCAAAAATGCAAATCCAGAATCACACAGTCTGATGAGAGACGACCCTCTGCAGCACGTGACTGCTGGATATACCTGGCCTGAGCGGAGAAAGGCATGGCGAAATCATATGTTTTGCAGAATGCCCATCATTAATAAGTTGAAAGAAAGTAATTATTTTTATTTTGTATATTTAGTACAATGCTCTTCTAATATATGTACATCTTGGGCTTTTTTTTTTCTCTCATATTCAATTACATCTACTTTAATCATTAGATTAGTATTTAATTTGTTTTTTAGGTTTTTGGTAAGCTGTTATTACTTCTCTTATTTGAAGGATAAGAAACTACATGTATCTATTTTCTCTTCTATGCTTACAATCAAAATGATTCAACCCCCATTGCAAATCAGGTTTATTGTTAAAATGTACAGACTTTCAGATGTTTGCAATAAACAAATCAAATAAAAGCAATTGAAATAGTTAAACATGGTGAATGCTTCAAGTCGTGTCCCCAAATTCAACTGAAAATGCATCTTATGACTTCTCCAGTATCAAAATGAATCAACTCCATTCTTGACAAGCATCTTTAGTACTCAGTAGCGCACCCTTTTGCTGTTATGACCTGCTGCAAACGAGATGCATAGCTTCTGGCAGCGTTCCTGAGGAATCTTGACCCATTCCTCATAAGCAATGGCCTCCAGTTCAATAATAATCTTGTGTTTGTGTGCTGCAACCGCCTTCTTCAAATCCCACCAGAGATTTTCTATGGGGTTCAAGTCAGGTGATTGTGATGGCCCTGTAGAATCTTCCAGGATTTCTTTTGCAACCGAGCCTTAGTGGAATTTGAGGTATGTTTGGGATCATTATCCTGTTGGAAGGTCCAATGATGCTCAAGCTTCAGCTTCCTCACAGACGGCATGACGTTTTCTCCTAGGATTTCCAGATACTTCAATGAATCTATCTTGCCTTCCACACGCTGCAGGTTTCCAGCACCAGAGGATGTGAAGCAGCCCCAGAGCATCACCGAGCCACCACCATGCTTGACTGTGGACAGAGTGTTCTTTTTTCGTTCTTCTTCCTCCAGACATACCGCTGATCCATTGTGCCGAAAAGTTCCAGTTTAATTTCATCGCTCCACAGAACAGAATTCCAAAACTTCTGTGGCTTATTTATATGATTTTGAGAAAAACCTTCTGTGTTTAGCACACACCTTACTGAAACCTCGGTGCCTGTGCCACTATGTCTTGCTGCAGGTCTTTTGCAGTCACTCAAGGGATTTTCACAACCTGCGTCGGTCAATGATTAGCGTGATTATGTGCATCAGTGATATCCGAGTGCATGGTCATATCACCTGGGCGCTCGTGTGCAGTCATGGTTCTAAACGTATTCTTTTCGCCTTCATGCTGGTTTTCCTGCCTGTTCTTGATCTTGTCACAAAATCTCTGATCAAGCACCGCATACTGAATGACAACAGACATCTGATATGACATTACAGAAGACCCTCCTGATGGGGGCAGAGGTGGTGGGATACTGACAGGAAGGAAAATGGTAAATGGCGCACTTATATAGCGCTTTTATCCAAAGCACTTTACACTGGGTCTCATTCACCCATTCACACACACACTCACACACCAAAGGTAGCAGAGCTGCCATGCAAGGCGCTAAATTCGGGAGCAACTTGGAGTTCAGTGTCTTGCTCAAGGACACTTCGGCATGTGGAGTCATGCGGACCGGGAATCGAACCGCCAACCCTACGGTTAGTGGACAACCCACTCAACCATATGAGCCACAGGGGTTCAAGCCCCAGCACCACCAAGCTACTACAGTTGGGCCCTTGAGCAAGGCCCTTAACCCTCCCATGGCTGATCCTGTGCTCTGAACCCAGCTTCCTAACAAGCTGGGATATGCGAAAAAAAGAATTTTACTGCTCTGTAATGTATACGTGGCAAATAAATACTTCCATATATAAAGGTGACTCTAACAGAACGAGTAAAAAATATATATAACCATTCAGTAAGATCAGTGTTTCAAATTACTACCTGAACATCAGAAGGTTGAGGAAAACCACAACAAAATGCCAATCCTGGGTGCGTACGCATGTATCTAGGTGTGATTCTTTTGTCATGCGGTTAATTTGTTTGGTTAACCTGTGTTACTCATGGCTACATATTACTATATGATTGCGTATCGTAGGGGTGGAAAAAAGGAGGGTGGGGCCAAAAATACATAATGTGTGTGGTGTACACTTGACGTCATTACAAAAAGAAATAAATGGAGAGGTTTGTACTATAGCTGATAGTCTCTAACTTTAACAATGTTTAGAGAACTGATATCAGGACTGTAAATAAACGTAACGAGTTATTACCTGTAATGAAGCTTAAGTAGTTAAATTCCATAAACGAAGGGTGCATGTGCTCTGTATTGAACAGCAGCAGCGATACTTAATGAATTCTTTTACAGTGAAGTAGCCCTGAGAAGTGTTTCCTTTTTCTTAATTTAAGCCCGTGCTCATGTCTCGTGAGAGAAGTTTGCAAGCAACGGCTAGCACTGCCGTTTCAGTTTCACACCGACAATGGAAGCGAAGACGCATCTTGCTGCTCTGCTCTGAAGTCAGACAGCAGGTTATTATGGTTTGTATAGGACACAAAATAGGCGAAAATGTGAACGCGTATTACAACACAATGGGAGATGCAACACAATTTATTTTTGTCGATCTTAAAGCTGCAGACACTACGTTTTCCAACAGACATTTAAATCATTCAGCCTGATAGCTAGCCAGCCTGTACAGGACTTTGCAGTTTTTTTGTGATTGTTGCTGCCAAAAATTTCACTGCAGCTTTTTCGTGTTTTATTTTAAATTTGTAATACAGCTTTTTTGTGCGATTTTTAAACAGAAAACTACTTGACTTGGCGAAAGTCTTTCACGGTGATGTTTGTTGGGAAATGAAACCTTTTAGCTGTTCAACACATGTGAATTGAAGAGGGCTTTGGCTGAATGCACGTCGTGCTGTCACATGACACGTCTCGGCCCAAATCAGCAAAGGATCTTTAGGCATTTTGAAAACTTGCAAGCTCCTGCAAATTTTGCGGAGTTTCTTGATTTTGCGTTAATTTCTTCGATCGCAAAATCCTGTCGGGACTGCCTAGTGCAATCGTCACAAGCCTAGTACTTTGCCTGCTTTGTGAAATCGTATTGACCGTTACTTCTGTAAGAACAAAGTCAGCAGGTGAATTGTTTTTCCAGCTCCATTACATTTGGACTGTATTCGGCTTCACCTGTACAGTACCTCACTTTAAATAAAACAACCTACCCAAACGCATGAAAATGCAAATGTAAAAACGCTACACTGACAACACGACAAAGAAAAAGAAACTGGTTTGCATTCTAGTTTATGAAAGTAGACTCCTGAAGCAAAAGCACGTCAGAGTGAAGAGCATGGTTTCAGTCTGGTTTCCACTAACAGAAAGGGGATCTCCGTCTGGGCCAGTGTTTACACACAGCGACTTATATCTGTCACACAACACTTTTCAATCACGTAGAAACACCGACAACTTCACTGATGGCTTTTGCAAACAAGAAAAGATGTGCAAGTGCACAGGGAGCTAAAGTGGCTCTGTCCACCCAACCAAAGCACTCTCTTAGAGTCTCTGAGGGAAATTCTTAGGAAGGATGTAATGATTTATACTCTTAGGAAAGGCGTAATTATTTATACAAAGATGTCTGGAGCAAGAAAGCCCATTCTGTCTGTATTTAGAAAGATGTAATTATTTATACAATGAAAAACAATCATTATGAATATTTTGATTTGTTTCACTTATTTTGGGATGACTAAACTACTCCAATAAACATTTAATAAAGTACATATGCTTGCTATTACAGCAGTTGATCTTTTTTTGTTTTTTTTTTTATGCAAAGTAACTAGGCAAATCTAGCTGTTGCCGGCCTGCAGTCTGCATTTAGATGCATACAAGACATTATTTTTCCTCGCATGTCATTAAAAATCCCTTCATCTCCGTTTTACACACTTAAGCTTCTCAATTATTCGTAAGCCTACAACGGCTTCTTTACGAAAAAAAATAAAAGAATTTTAAAACCATTTACTGAAAGTATCTCTAGTTCATAGCTCTGTATCACAACATCATGAAAATATTTCTTGATATTAACATTTAAGACTGAAATTAAGATCACTAGATTTTGTATTGCAAATCAAAGTTTCTTGAATTCATGACTGTGCCTGGTTTTCGATATTTATCACAGCTCCGATGCCAATAATGTATAAAAAAGAACCAGCGAAAACGTACATGTACAACATCAAAAGAACACACTCGTGTCTTCAGTCGTTTACTTACTTTCAAATTTTGAGGTTTTTTGACACATCTCTACTTTACACATGGCTGTAAAGTAGTAACGGTCCGTCTTCAAAGCGTTTATCATTACGCATACATTCCACACAAATCCCGTCAAACAACTTTAACCCAAATATGAACATAGCCTATAAAAATAGTGAACTATAGACTTACAAAATCAAACTGTGTTAAATTGTTGGGTTATTGGAATAGATGTTAATTTAAAAAATTCATTAAACATGCATTTAATGAGGCATACTTCTATGACGGTCCCTTACTAGTTTCCAGGCTGTGCCACCTGAAGCCAGGATAAACATAGCGATGTGCTTCCTTGAATTATGTGATGCAGAAAATGCTCAAAATTCAGTTGGAACAGAAAATTGAAGAGTGTAGAGTGATAACAACTACTAGCCAATCCTGAGCGCGAGTAATTGTAGCACTTGAGACATAATTTGACAGAATAAAAAACTTCTCCTGAGGAAAAACTCATTTCTTTTTCAGTGAGAGAAAAATACCTCTTCTAAGTCAAAATGTACACATCAGTTTTCCACTGTTATAGAAAATCTGCCTCAAGGTTTGACGTGTTGTGTGTTCGGAGCTGCTTTTCTGTCACCATGGTTGTAAAGAGTGGTTATTTGTTTTTGTTGTCTTCCTGTACCCCAACCCACCCCCCCACGAATTATGTGCAAACTCTAGAGACTCAAATCAGCCTGTCTGGTACTAACAACATTAACTGAATCTCCTGGCCTGTATCTGCATGATGTTATGCACTGAACTGCTCTGCTGACACATGATTGGCTGATTTGATAACTGCATGAATAAGCAGGTGCACATGTGTTACTAATAAAGTGGCATGTATATTTTCAATACCATAAATCACATCATTTCAAAAGAATGTCAACCTAGAGATTACTTAAAAAAAAAAATAATAATAATAAAAAAGATTTTAATAATTAAAAGAGTTGATGATGCAACTTCTAGCTTGGTACGACACAAGAAAGACTTTCGGCAGCAGCTGCACAACATCTGTCTCACCAGGGGCTGGACTGGCGAAGCTCACTGTAGTTTACGACTGATGGTGATGACTATAGGTTTAACATTAGCGTATGGCCAGTAAGGACTGCTGCAGGAAAGAGATGAGATTTCTAGTGGGTTTTGACGGCTTTGAGAGTTTTAAAAACGCTTTCCCGTCTGCGCCGCAATCCATAAATCTTCAGCCTGTTCACGCATAAAACCCGGATCATTGCTGGGTTAAGTTTTCCAACGGTTCAGACTTACAGCCTTATGCTATTATAATCGTGCATTCATATAAGTTAATATAATCCGGAAAAGTCAGGACGTGACGTCTAATAATCACGACAGATGTACCCTTAAGCGACTCGCAACAGTTAGATCAGAGGTTCTCAAACCGTTTGAGCAAACATCCCCAAATAGACATGATGAATTTTCAGAGACCCCAAGCCTTGACAATGCTAAAAAAAAAAAAAAAAAATTCACTTCCAGATTTAGGACTACTGCGACATATGAAAATGTTATTTTATGTCAGTAACAGGTGTGACTAAAAACCACAGAATATTCTTTACACAGGCTTACCGGTCTAGAGGGAAGGGTGATCGTGAGCAGGCATTTCTTAACACAGCTTTTCAAAAAGTCATGAGGTGTGTTTGAAAGGAATAAAACACGATGGGCATGTTGCTATAGGAATACAATCCATGCCAGAATGCTTTGATAGCTAGACATTTGTTATAGCTGGAATGCCAAAACATCCGTATCAATCAGGTTTCCAAGTCAAACTGTAAAATGTTTATTGCTTTCATTCACACGGACTGTTAATCACGCTGATTTTCCACCGTCGACATGACTGGGCTTTCCACTGTGTCATGAACTGTGTCTCAAATCGAATACTCCGAACGTACAGTGAAAAGTCTTTACTATTTCTGGAGAATTCGTAAGACCGGAACACAGAACAGACCTTACACGAGATCTGAAGGCTTCATTAAATGTCTTTCAGTAATAAGAAAACCGGTTAGTGCTTGTATGTCAATGAAGATTCTAGAATAGTATGCAGTTTGATACACAACACTAGTATGTTTGTTAGGTGGTAGATGGACAGGAAAATTGGTTGAATTTCTATTGTTCAATTCCAACACTAGTGCAGCGTGTCACAATAGTGGGGGGAGAAAGAAATTGCACGTACACTCTCCATTTAAACTCCAGGCAACATTTCAAAATACAAAACCCATTTTCATAGTTACAATAATATTTCTAATATTAGTTTGTAAAATAATTGAATAAAAGGACAGCCTGTTTGTAAATCAAGTGATCCCTTGTTTGGGAATCGCTGCATTAGATTAATATTTCTTCACTGAAACGTCACTCAAAATATTCTATAATCGTGAAGCCAGTATCGTGAATTGAACTGAATCGTGATGAGTGTATCGTTAGACCCCTAGTTTCAATTCATGTTCTCACTTGGGATGACAAGAGAATATTATGACCAATAAGAATGATCTTTGACAGTGACTTTGAGTACAATACAAAAAAAAAATGTTGATTGCTGGCAAAATGCAAAGACCATTTCAACAACATTAACCATAAAACTTCATGCACTGGCATGTTCGGTGAACAATTTCCAGTTATCAAAATATCAAATCCTGTATAATATAATTGCTTAAAAAGCATGATTTGCTCTGCTGTTTCCCTGCAATCAGCTCCAACAATGTGTCCAGTGTTGCCACATTGAGCAGAATCCCCCTGTGACCGGGATATTTTTAATCACTTTGAGCTGAAAAAATGGTCTTAGGCTTGAAATTGTAATTTATCAGAGGAATATTTCAGGTCAAAGTTTCAATGTCAACACTACATCCAATCCATTCCTAGGATAACATGAAACACATCACTACACCAATGCTAACTTGTTTTTGACATTTTATTTAAATTGGTAATGAAAATAGTATGTCGTACTTAGTATCATTTTTGCAATGGTATTCAAAACAATAATACTTTTAAAAACTATATTCATAAAATAAAAATTCACAGATTTTGGATTCAGAGCGTGACTTTCTATCAAGATGGCTACTTGAGCCAACTTACTTCATTTCATAGCTATTCTAACCTGCTGAGTTTATTACTGTGAAAAGATCAGCACCATAAAGTGGACTCTCGAGCCTCTGACACTATTAACACTTATAATAACTAATATCACACAACTTAGGCTATTATGTAAGGAATAAAACACTATGGTGATGCTGTTATAGAAAAATAATCAACATTTCGATGAGAGATAGCCTGATTCAAAGCGAAGTTACTGTTTCCACCCTGAAATTGATTCTTTTGAATTACAGCACGTCCCAGAAAGTTTTACCCCTCATGTACCAGAGCAATTTGCTAAACACCATTTATTTTAGATTAACGAGCATGCAACTTTTATCCATTCATAGCTACATTTTATCTCGTACAACATCTGTGAAACAAGTTAGTTCTTGTTATCACTTAAGTGTTTATAGCACAGCCATAAATTCTCTCACCAGCCTTTCTTTCTTCTCTCTTTTCTGCATCTTGTCATGTTATTGAGAAACTGAGAAGCAAAGCCCAATTTCCTTTATCCTGACTGCTAAAAAGCAGCAACACTGAAGACTCCTTCCATAAATGTTAAATTAACATCTTCTAACATACTCCTTTAGTAGGTATCAGATATGGCGCGTGTCGGATTTACAACTCCCTGTGAAATAGCGGTTTCGCTGTAACTAGTGCATTAATATACATCTGGGATTTTTGCAGCTACTGTCAGAGCTGCTGTTACAGGGAATTAATCGACACCTTCATTAATCGGCACAGTATTCAAAACATCGAGAAATTCTGAAGCAATGTGTAGCATCCATCCATCCATCCATCCATCCTCTACCGCTTACTCCTTTATCAAGGTCACGGGGAACCCGGAGCCTATCCTAGGAAGCATCGGGCACAAGGCGGGGTGTACACTGGACAGGGTGCCAGTCCATCGCCACAATGACAATGTGTACCAATCAGAGTAATTTTGTCTGAATTCACCGAGAATCAAATCATAAAACAAACTCAGCACTGGACCACAAAATCATGATACTGACTGAGAAACCTGCTGTTATAAAGGAAATAAATGCATCAGTCTACTGTACATTTCTATCAGGTTACTGAACAAACCTGCAGATCATCCTTCTGTACAATTTGAACTATTAGTTTCCCACCAATTACCTAAAAGAAAACGGAACTGGATAGTAGATTATTCTGTTTTTTCATTTCTGTAATGTAAGATTTGAGAAGGCTAATTGGTCCAGAGCTTGTAATGAATAAAGCTGACAGTCTAACAAAAGTCTTCTACAAACACGACTGACTAGTTTCACCTCAGGAAGGGTACAAAATGAAGAATTTTAGAAACATAAGAGAAAACTGTTTTCTAGAAGGAGAAAGCGCAAAAAGAAAAGCAGAGACAAAAGAAAGACTACACGTTTCTGAAGACATCGCTAGCAGCCACTATCAGTGTTTATCAGTTCTCTTGGTGTTCTTCATAGATTAGGATTGTTTCCTTTGCATGCAGGAAAACCAATGGATCTCAGAACAGATTCGCTTCAGCGTCAGATTAGGAACAGAGCAAATCGAGGCCTTACAGTCACAAGTTTCAGAAAGGACAGAGTGGAAGTTCTAAAAGCAGACATCATGGATTTTTGATCTCCAGTGAAAATCAGTGTGAGGGTTAAACCCAGAGAATTAATACAGAAACTGCTGCCAGGTAGAAGGACATCTGGTGAGGAGACACACACACACACACATCTCAGAATTGTGTGTGTGTTTGTGAGAGAGAGAGAGAAAGAGGGAGGGGTGACAGAGAGAGAGAGAGAGAGAGAGAGAGAATGGGTAGGTCAGACAGAGAAAGCTAACTGACTGCGAGGGAGAGATAGAAAAGATGAAGCTCTGTAATAAATGTGTGGAATGTGTTTTATTTGGCACTTGCTTTTTAGGGTCCACAAAACAAAAACAAAATAAATCAAAAACAAAAGAATAAATAATTTCCTCTAAAGCAGAAAATGCATCAATGTGTGGTTCAAACGAGTACACACACAGTCCTAGACACGGTCTACGCAATGAAACGAACAACAGAAACCACCCATACGCTTACAGAATTATATACTGAATCATTTCCGTTTTCCGATGAATACGAGATGAATCAACGACGTTGAAAAGCACCTCTTTAAACTTTCTCCTG
The DNA here is from genome assembly GCA_022414735.1 of Noturus placidus. Taxonomy (NCBI): domain Eukaryota; kingdom Metazoa; phylum Chordata; class Actinopteri; order Siluriformes; family Ictaluridae; genus Noturus; species Noturus placidus. Next base: position 172,302 of record JAFFST010047001.1, read on the forward strand.
CAGCTGTTGCTCCTCAACACTGATACGAGTGGGCAGATGGAGCCATGATCTCAGGCCGTCACCATGTTTCGATACTACACTTTGACATCATTATGTTTACTTAAACTTTTATCCTGGTTTATGCTAACAACACAATATTGTGTTGAAAGATAAAGAAACTATCTTGGATGCCTGGGCTAGTGATCTGTCCATCCCTAAACATACTGAGTAAAGTAACCATGACTCGTGCAATGAATTTATTTATTTATTCATGAGGCTATGCACAACATGAAATATGAAAAATATATCCATCCATCCCAGCTGTCTATGAGAGGCTCGAGCAGCCTCTAGTTTTCATTTGTGCAGTCTAAATTTACGTTAAACTAATTAACATAGATGCTGGAGATTAGTAATGAAAACATCAGAGAATGACCAAGAACTGCCAATGAATTAAACTTCAGCAAATATATCTCCAACTTCATACGACATATAACATAACGTCACACCACCTCTTCGGATCTTTTAAAGGTTCCACTAGATTAATATTGCTCTTCTAGTTTTTGAGGTTACCTGCGACAGCAACGTCATAACCGCAAGCTTTCCATCTCAGACGTTATGCTTGGCCTAAATACTTCCACGTTCCTTCTTGTTCACTAATGACATATATCAATTCCAAGCTCCTGTCCCACCGTACACTTTCCACATGCTGTGATTTAGCAATCTTACACAGAGGATTTCTGAAGAAGGAATGATCTGGAATAACAAACAGGAATAAAGTCCTGGAACTTCATTTAAAATAAAAAACGATGGGAGAATTTGTTTACTCTACACCTGACCTGAGGCTGTTAAAGGGAGTCGAGCTGAGGACAAAGACACACAGATATTAACTTTGTTCCTTCTGGGAGCAAAAAGGTCGAGGAGAGAGAAACAATGCAATAAGCTCAGAAGATCAGTGATGGGGGGTGGTGTTTTGAATACCAGCATGTCCCTCGCTCCCTCTCTCTCTCTCTCAATTGCCCACACACCATTTCAAGTACAAAGTTCGCTTAACGAGAGGTAACTCTGACTGCCATGTTTGTAATTACAAACGAACCAAGAGCAAGACCATGCTTAGATTATGGGTTTACAATGAATATTCAAATCATTAAAAACCTTTTAATTGTTCACTGTTTTATCAGAACGACATCAAACTTTCATGGCACTATTATCTGGTGAGAAGAATACTGGGAGCACCTTTTCCATTAACATCACATCATTTTAAATATTTATCCAAATAATAAGGAACCTTCAAATATATCTAGTCTAATCTTTCTGAAATAAAAGACAAACTAGGGACACATCACTTCCAGATTAACAATATCTATCATTCTTTACATCAAATGACATTAAGTACAGCTCTGACTGCAACACACACACACACATCTTCACAACGTCTAATCAGACTCTCCACAAATCTTCACGTCTTGCCGTGTCGGGTCAGTCATCAACAGTGGGTCCAATCAGAAAACATCGTAAATCCAATCCGATACCAATCCCAGTGCTTGCCATTGTCTTTTAACATATTAGTTCCACATGATCGAATATCAACAGTATAGTAGTTATTGTATGCACAAGTTTAATTCACAGTCCCGGAAATAACTGGTATATTAACACATACATTAGCTCTAGCTTCTGGTTAGTTTGCACAGCTGCTACTAGGAAAGCTTAATCAGGGAGGCTTTTCTAAGGGGGCTTTCACGCTGAGAGTTTAGTCTGAAACGGAGTACGGTTTGCATGAAAAATTGGTAATGTAAAAGCCGTCATAAGGAGCGGGAAGTGCACCGTGGTACTGAACTCGAGACTACCGGTAGGAGGTAGTCTGCGGTCGGTTGCGCTGGAACTGAGTCGCGATTTCCGTGAATGTGAACTCGTAGTCGGGTCCGCGCTTGTTCAGGAAGTAACCTGCGTGTGTGTTTTAGCCGATGACGACATCATTAGTGTCCACAACATATGTGTACCACGAGTGGCAGGGGAACGTTGTGGGACATAGAAGAAATCCACTGCTGCACCAAAATATTGACCAAACGAAAAATATGCCGAGACGCATTTTGTTCTCCATGCGCGTTCTCCATCTCTGGACCATTTTGTGATGACATAAAATTAACGCATCACGGTGCCGGGAACAATCGCAGCAAACGTATCCCTTGTGAAAACCACCATAACGTTCCTAATAGCAAAGCACTTCCTGATTCTCTTCGGTTCCTAATGACCATCACTTGTTTAGGGAAGTAATTTAATTTCCAGTAAAATACTTGCTTAAAACAAAAACTATTTTTAAACAAGTTCCGGTTCAGGATCTTAAGAGTGCATGCTCTCCGTAGAGCACGTATACATCCATCCATCCATCCATCTTCAACCGCTTACTCCTTTTCAGGGTCACGGGGAACCTGGAGCCTATCCCAGGGAGCATCGGGCACAAGGCGGGGTACACCCTGGACAGGGTGCCAGTCCATCGCAGGGCACAATCACATGCACACACATTCATACACTACGGACACTTTAGACACGCCAATCAGCCTACCATGCATGTCTTTGGACTGGGGGAGGAAACCGGAGTACCCGGAGGAAACCCCCGACAGACGGGGAGAACATGCAAACTCCGCACACACATGGCCCTGGCGGGACTCGAACCCCGGACCCTGCTTTCGTAAGAAATTCTACCAAAGTCTTCCGAAATGGACCAAAGGCCTGAGGATAATCTTTCGAAGTGCAATGTTACTACTGTACATCGTACGCCGGATTATCTGCGAATGTCTGTAGATAATTTCATGTGGAAATTTTCAACTCGAAGCAGACAGACCTGTGAGGAAACACGTCAACAAAATGGCCCACACCTTGTCGCCATGTCCCGAGATGTACGTGAACAAAACGCCAACACAGAGTTCATTATCTGAGCACCTAGCTCTATAGAAAGCACGTAAATGAGCATAAACGTTATTGTAAGAATGACGTCTGTTAATCAGTCTGGATATGAGCGTCTGCCACATGCTGTAAATGTCATTTGGAGGAATCGATTTTTGGTCAAGCCTGGAAATGGTCGTAGATTAAAACTGATTCGATTCATTATCTGTGCACAAAATACATCAAGTAGACATGAATCTGTCCTCACTCTAATCTCTGCTCTCCACATATGCCTCTGCTTGTTATAGATACAAGCCTAAATGAACATCAAGGACAAACAGTACTAGGTCACCGTGAAGGACATGGACGATTACAAAACAGTGGACTACTT
>JAFFST010047001.1:193240-218155 GCA_022414735.1 Noturus placidus
TATATATATATATATATATATATACACACACAAATACACACACACACACACACACACACACACACACACACACACACCTATATACACACACACATACACACACACACACACACACTATATATATATATATACACACACACACACACACATATATTTCATATACTTATATATTTGTTTCTTTTTTTAACTAGTTAATTATACAAGTTATACAAACGATAAACAATATGCTGAAGTCTGAATCCTTCTGTACTGACTTACAGTGGCTCATATGTTGTTGGCTATTTTGTTCTACTCCTTTTTTTCCTTATTAATAATTAGCAACAAAGAGGTTTAACGTGCAGTCCTTTTGTTTGAGGTACGACATGATTGTGACATGCTTTTAAGTAATCAATGGTTGTTTAGGGCACATTTGAATCAATAGGATAAATATTGTGTTTCAGAAACATCTGGCATTATTAGTTCATTAATACTAGATCTTATATTACATACACGGATAAACGAATTAGTGATGCATTATGGTTGGACAAAGGTCAAGGAAGAATCAGTACACTGGGCTGTAATGTACTCGTTATAATACAGCTATAATTAGATTTAATGTATGGGTTGATTAGGTTGATTGGATAAGGAGTTTGTAGATTATATTCTAAATATTTCTGTTTTTAGTTGTTACACATTTTATTGCAGGGGACAAATAGAGCAACTATTTGGCTTCTAATTAAAATATTGCGATTTTAGGATATTATTTAATTTGTAATAGATTTAGTCTGCATTAATGCATCATGTACAGTGATGCTGATATGTTTCTGCAAGTATGAATGCATTTGTGTATTTATAAAAATATAAATAAATAAATAAATAAATAAATAAAATGCTTAGAGACACTAAAGGGTCTCCAGTCCAGATAACATACTATGTGTTAAATATTTATAATAACTAACAGAATTCACGCCAAGATGCAGGTCTATAGCAATAAAGGAAACGACTTACTGAAAGAGAAACATCTGATCGGTTTGGAGAGGGTTTTAACTAGTGGAGTAGGCAGCTTTCTTAGGGCTCAGGAAAAACCCTAATCCTTTCCTTCTCATACTGTATCAGCCACTCAGGAGGCTTCATGTCCACTTACATTGCTGCACAGGCCGTAGACTTCAGATCTTCTGCATACCATATTACAGACAAAAACATGGAGGATGTATAGGTTAACACTTGTGAAAAGAAAGTGAACATTAAATATATAGTGAGGAGGCTTAATCCAGAGAAGAGCTATATGATCTGCAGTGTGAGGAGAACTAAAGGGAAAACACGCAGGTTGTATATAAAAAAAGCACAAGGTCTAGTTTCTGGAGGTCAGAGGAGAGATTGCCACATAAATCAATGCCAGAGTCATTCAGAGGGAGACGTTTAATAACCGTATCAGATGAAAGCCAATGTAGTACAGTAACCAGTTCTATTGGCAGCGTCTAAAAGCCACATGACCCCAAATAAATTCCACTTTAGCACCAGATCAATCAGCAATGCTCATATTGATCTCTCTCGGCCTGACACTCCTTAAGTCGCCTGGCTGAAACCTTTTTTTTTTTGTTTCGAGTGAAAATAGTGTTTCGATTACTGTTTTTTTTTTTTATTATTATTTTTTATTAGGATCAGGATTGCTACAAGAGGTTCGCCGTAGCCCGAAAATTAAGTGGTGACATTTTAATTACTGGACATTGATAAAAGGATCTCGGTAATAGCAGTGAAACGCGGCGGCTCTGTTCTTCTGGACCGCGCGCTAATCGAACCGGACCGCTGTGGGAAAGCTCGAGGCACGAGAGCGCTCAAACCTCTGCCCGCCGGAAATACACACCATTTATGGTCACGTTTTAGAAATGTAATTAGTTTTCAGCACTTTAATGGTACACTGGAAACATTTTTACAGAAATCTCCTGGCAGCAGGGTCGCAATTTACACTTAACAACTGTATGGAGGCTGCATATCTTACTGTTTGTTGACAGTTTGATTGACAGGTGACCACGCCTCATGTAGATCTAAATCCGGGCATTTATACAACGATCACAAACTGCACAAGATGAAATCACTGTAAAAACTGGGTGTACGTTATATACATTGCCAGTAAGATGTCAACTTAAAATTGATGCAGGATAGAACTGAGCTGAAGGTTAAGGGTCAAGCTGAAGGACTCAGCCATGGCACTGTGGCAGGTGCTGGGATTTAACTACGACTGAATTAACTCAAACTAACACATTGCATTGAATCATTGTTACAGATCAGAAGGTGGTGTGTTCAAATCCCCAACACTGCCACAGTGCCTCGGTTAAGTAAGACCTTTAGATTAGCTACATCCTGCATCTATTGTAAATTGCTTTGATTAAAACACATCAAACAAACGAGTAAATGTCCTGGATTATGTGTTATTTTATACTATGTAAGATATTACAGCACTTTATTGTAAATATATTGCCCAGTTGTTTACTTTACATTTTACAGTACTTTTCTGGTAACCCTGCTGCCACTATCCATCCATCCATCTTCAACCACTTACTCCTTTTCAGGGTCACGGGTGGACCTGGAGCCTATCCCAGGGAGCATCGGGCACAATATTACTGTAAAATTTACAGCCGATATTTTGCAGAGTATAGACTAGTTTAATTTGGATGTTTTTTGGCCGCCATTGACGGTTATGCAAATGTCTGACAACATGGCAGACCGAAGGTATGGAGGTCAGGATGTGGCCACCTGTCAATCAAGGCAACCGAATGGCAGCCTATATATATTGCACACTACAGGTGGTGTGTCTTTGTGTGCCTGTATGAAAAAGGGCATGTCATTGAGTCAGTATATAGAAATGAGAGCAGCTATGCATGGGTTTGCCGCACAGTAAATGTTTTTCAGAACACAAGTCTTCAATTATTTAAGAAAAATCTGTGGCATTTACATTTGGTATTTTCGCAGATGTTTGAGGTGGCGAGAGATAATAAGGGGACGACTGCTGCTGAGATCACAGATCCAGTGATCCTGGTTCAATCCTGAGCTTGGGTTACAGTCTGTATGGGGTTTCGCCTTGTGTCTTTGTGGGTTTCCTTTATGTTCTCGGTTGTCCACCGGCTTCACAAAAACATGCCTCTAGGTGGATTGTCTATGTTAAATTGCCTTGAGGCAATGGAACTGGCATGCCGTCCAGGGTGTATTCCTGCCTTGGATTATCTCTGGATCCACCACACCCTGACCAAGATAACATTGACTGAAAATGAATAAATAATTTCAGAGAAATTTATGTAACATTATGGATAAAATTGATAATCATTATAAGAAATATGGAAAAGCATCAATAAAAAAATAAATAAAAATTGGCTGGATGTGGGTGATTCCTAAACAGGACATGTTGCATGCCATTAGACTGTGAGAAAGTCCTGACAAACTCAGTTCAAAATGACCTGAGGCTTGAAATATTTTTCACTAAACTTTTGAATAAAGATATTCAACACATCAACAAACCTAAAAAATAATAATGTTCTAAACGATATCAAAAGTCCAATTTAAACTTAGCTGTGCTTTGTATTAAGCCTAAAGTATTGGTAGTAATATTTTCCCAGAATAAAATAATACCAACACATTTCAGGTAATAGAGAAAAGTTAATGTTACATTATTTTTCACAATAATGACCAGGCCTGTGTTGTTTGTGCACCTACAAATGGATTTAGACAAATAAATACGCACTTAAAAAAGCATAAGGGACACTTTTGGATTTCTTCAAAGAAAGCATTTTCTACTACACACATTAAAATGGCCCTTTAATGGCTGGAAGAGCAGTTCTTTATATATAGAGAATGAAGTGAAGTGTTTATAGCAGAGCATCAAGACAGACAACATTCTGAAGGTTTCATTTACTTAGGAAAATGTTGAAGGTGTGCAAACTTCCACAGCAATGCGAAATGAGACTCAAGTGCCACCAGTGGAACCACACATCTCTTAAAAACAAGGAGACAGTAATAAAGAAAGATGTAACAGTGCATTTGAACAGAATTAAAAATAAAAACGTCATAAACAAATTAAGGTAACTGGATGACAAGTTGGTAACATACCAAGAAAACCATAAAACTTCAAGAATTATACATACTTTGGGTACAAATGTTCTGCGTCTCATCGGGTTATTAATCTGTTGCAGCTCCTTTCATGCCCAAGTGGTGCAGGTTGCAAAATATGTGCCTGTAGTACTGCTTCATTTATAAAGTAATGCTGTATAAAAAATATAGCAGTACAATAAGTGCATTAAGGTGTAAATCGTCTTTAAGTGGCCCATTGAGTATTGTAGTAGCAGGCAGATGTGCTGGGTTGATGCAGCTGTAACATATGACGCATGTTAGTTGGCAGCTGTCAGTGGTTAATAGAATAGTGAGCAAAAAATTATTTACTCCCTGCTGTGGAATGATTACATGCTGTAGTGGAGAGGGAGGATGAAGCTGATTTGAATTAAATATATCTAATAGATAAGTGGGGTCATTCAAGTTAAAAATATTAGATTTAAGATTTATGTGCAAAGGAGGTTTAATAAGTGGCTGTAATAACTATGTTCATTGCATAAACTGGAATAAGAGTACGATTGAATGCACCGAAGACTTGAGTGGTCGGTTATTGTGATTTTAAGGGAAACACAGAGCACTACAGTTAAATAATCTGTAGCATGGGTCATATCATCGAAAAACACAGCAGTGCTGAAAATGCTCAGGTTAGCGCCCGTTAAAAGAGTTCGTGGTCGATATGGCTTCAATTATGCACAATCTTGGAGGAATTCTGACCAATCAGGACCACTCCTGCAGTTTCTTTTTTATGTCTGTCTCAGTTGAAATTTCCGAATAAATTGAGTTGAATCGATTTCCCAGAATATAAACAAAGCAATGCGATGCATGCAATACACTCCTATGTTGACTAAAATGGCGTTTCTTTTTATCACGGGGATCATATCTGATTGTCCGTTCAAGTATATATTATATATATATAGTATAGTATAGTATATATATATATATATAAATAAAAAAAAACACTTCTTTTGCTTGTACAATTAAAAACTGAGAAGATAACGGTTAATGTCTTGCTGAAGGACCCAATAAGTGGCAGTGTGGTGATGCTGGGATTTTACCTCATAATCTTGTGAGCAGTCGTCCACAGACTTTCCCACAAGGGATCAAAATGCAAAATGTTTACTCTGCATTACGAGGTGGCCTAGTTTATCCTGGAACAACCCTATTAAAAAGCTTTTGCTTCATGGTCCATCTGCTATGGAAATGATGAGAGTCATAAGCCTGAAACATTTATACTGCAATCGGCACAAGCATTCAAAAACAAATATATTATACAAAACAAAAAAAAAAAAAAATACAGATCTGGAGTTCTTGGATCCATGAAAAAAAAAAAAAAAAAAAAAGTCCATGAGCACTCTGAAGTCTGTGTTTATGGGTGGTCTCCTTCAAGTAAGTCCAGCCATTAAACCTCTGTGGCACTTTATAGAAAATGGAAAAAACGGCTCCTTCGTGTGTCACGGATCCTTACATTAGCCCCTGAGCTTGCAGGGACTTGCGGTCTTCTAAACTCCGACAAACCCACATGGATACTACCTCTGTATTCCCGTCATCGTATTGTGTAATAAATGGATGGTCCTGTAAAACACAGGAAGAGAAAAAGCAATCAGTTAGAACTCTTTTTAAACTGGTGTAGAGCAGCAATTATGAGACACAAGAACTGGGTTTGACCCCGAGAGACCCTAATACTGTGACAAGGTGACTGGCGGGACTATTTTTCCTCCATTCTACCCCCAGACAGGAAAATCACAAAACACCGTGACAGCGAACTCGTTGCTTGAACTATCTTATTAACAGAGCATATGCTAAAAAAGCATGGTGTATGATATAGTGGCTGTGCTGCTGTTACTTAAAGGCTTCTGTCTCCGCTGTGACCCTGCCACTGGCTGCCCAGTTACTGTGATTCCTGATTGGAGCTTTAGGCTTTGGAGATAAATTAGCAGTGACATTCTGCGCTGTTTAAATGAATGTGTCTTTCCTTATTACTCCGATATAGTGATTCTGGCAGAGGCACTTGTGTACCACTTAAACTGCACGGGCAAATCCTAATTAAATAAGAGTTGGAATTAAGGAGGAATAGAAAATGAAAGGAGTGTCAAAGGACATTTTTAAAGGGTGTTATTAAATGAATCAGGGTTTTAACCAAGATCGCATTTTATCCCCCAGATAATCAACACAGATATTGGCTTCCTAACTGGATATACAGTAACATTATATGCAATATAACATTCAATACATGAGATGGACTGTTTACGTGGTAGTGACATATCGAGACATTTATTAATCGGGATAACTGTGCAGCTAAGAGGTGGTGCATTTTGATTTGAACAATTTATACATTTCAAAGAATACAAGCTTAGGATATGCAAAAGTAAAAGAAAGCCTGATTTCTGTTGATTTAAAATAATAAAGTGTAATAAAGTACCTAAACTAAATAACTAAGATACCAATACTTGAACATTTGAGCTATTATCGTGCAACCCTAATCAAATGTATGCTGAAAACTTCCCTTCATCAAGCAGTCTTTGACCAGATCTTTAAAAGAATGACTAATTAAGTGCTGTTTATTACTGCTAATTGATTATAAAGATTACAGCTAAGCAATATGATAATATAATTACAATATCATGATGTGATGTTTAAAAAAAAAGAAGAAGAAAAAAAAGCAAAAACACAAAAGAAATAAACACAAAAAAACATGACTTGGAAGCATCTGATTTGATGTTAAAGCTTTTTTTTTGTAAATGAAATGTTAAGATTTTTAGAGAATCGTCTTAATTTGTTCTACTTTTCAGCGTTATATTTTTAATAAAAGCATACAAGTATCATTAAATTCAGTTTTTCATGATAATAAGTTTTCAAGTTTAACTTGTAGCTATTTTTTTAATCATACTGCCCACCCCTAATAAAAATCAACACCAGTAGTTTATAAAACAAGCCCAACAGATTCATCTACACCGTGCCAGTCATTTTCATACACTCTGTTTCTCCTTTTCTCACAGACATGCACTCTTGGTCTCTGTGAGGACAGCGCGAGACCATCAATCGTGCTGTCCTGCTAATGGTGAGCTCTGTGTGTGCCACAGTGAGGTTAATCACTCTCAGCTCTGGGTTGTGTTGAGGTCCGTCCTGAGGGCGAGCCGTAGCAAGCACCCTTCTCATCAATCACCCGGCCTGGGCACAGCCTCGCCAGCCTACACCAGCTCCGGGCTCAGATATAGAGCAGTAATATACAGCTGAGCCCGGCACTCTGCAGTGACCATGGCAGCCCGGACGAGGGTCTGACCACATAGGGCGGCCTGTTTTTGACCTGGCATGGAGAATAAGAGCACTTCCGGGACATTTGGGAGGAAATGCAGTCAAGGACAGGGGAAGGGACGTTTGAGGAGAATGAAATATATAAATACACACACACGCGGTCAATGATCAGTCGCATGCTCTTACACACATTTGGACAATGACAAGCTGCAATAAATCAGAGCTCAGGCGGTCAATTGCTTGTTTGGATGGACTGACACAGGCCACATTCACACACACAAACCCGCCACTCGCCACCTGTGTGTCCCTCTGTTCTCTCTGAACAGAAAATAAGCGTGTTTGTGTCTCTGAGAGCATGTCGAGAAGTGCACCTCCATTAATTAACCCACCTGCTGCTACCATTGCACCCATGCAGAGGAAGTTATTAAGAGAGGAAAGGCAGAATAAATACTGCTTTAGTTAGGTCATTATCAGCTTCTGCTTACCTCTCTACCGTCAGGCGGAAAAAACTCATTTAAAAGTGTGGCTACATTAATCACAGCCCCATATCAAAGTGTGATAATCACCTGAATTCTCCGTTAAAACTGCCAAACCCAGGGGAAATCTCACCCTACTCTTTAATTGTTTCGAGTCTGTGATAGGCCTTTTAATCTAAGATTAATTTATGCTTTTTTAAATAACTCTACATATGATTAATAAGCTTGAAAATTAAAAGGAGTCTAAAGCAATTATAACAAGTGGTTGGTCATCACCTCATTAGAATGTGTTAAAGAGCAGCAACGGTGGCGTGTAGTGTGTGTGTGCCTGGGTGTGTGTGCGCGCCAGTGTGTGTGAGTGGCTGATATTGGTGTAGGGAAAATAGCACAAGACAGACAGACAGAGTGAGAAAGGCGAAGAGGTCACTGTTATAACTAGGTCTTGGCAGATTTGCATATTAATGACAAGCTCCCACTGGATACAGAGAGATGTGTGTGTGTGTGTGGTTCTTCAGACTAGGCTAAAGCGTCATGATCTCTTAATTCAGCTCTCACCAAGGGAAAGATTATTCAGCTAGATTACAAAAGAGTAGGGCAGGTGCACTGAGAGCTACAGCCAGCCGAGCATCATGACTGTCAGGAAAGATTTCATGGAATCAAACAAACACACACACACACACACACACACCTGATTTACTCATACTTACTGGACAATCTGTAGACATCCTAACACAGCAGGGTTTCCATCAACCTGCTTTTATCCAAGTTCTGAAGCTTTGCTTAAAAAAACCCTTAATTAGCTTTACAGTGAATAAAAACAAGATTTCTGATTAAATCGTGGCAGAGTGAGTGTCTCTCTAAATTGCCCCGTGTGTTTATGGCAGTTTGTTGCTCAGCAGTTATTGAAAACACTCAATATTTTGCAATCAATTTTGTTTTAATAAATACAAATATATGCCTACATTAATTGAGAAAAAAAGAAACGAACAGAACATTTCTGCCATAAAGTCAGTCACCCAGCCATAGACATGTTTGGTATTTGACATTTGTTGTTTTTTTTTTTTTTGTTTTTTTTTGGGTTTGCACTGGAGCTACGAGAATAACGTAACTAGCTAAAAAAACAATGTAAGTCTATCTCACAGAAATGGCCAAATCATCATATGTGTACTTCAAACCTTGTTAAAACAAGTTCAACAGGTGATTGCGTAAGGTAGACAGCTGAGCTAGTTTGGTCAGCATGGCCTTCATAGGCATACTTTTTTTGTTTGTTTTGTTTTTCATTGTTAAACTGAGCTCAAATGTATTTCTTGAAAACCATATGGTTTAGGTATATAAAGTGTATTTAAAATCATAGGTAACTACAGTTTCTGTCAAATCTTGTAGTACGGGTGCATGCTAGCTACATTCACCTGGCGTATATTCATGAATGTTGATTAAATAAATTATTCAAAACACAATTTACAGCATTATTATGATGCTGAATTGTTCTGATAAGAAGGAGTGTGTTGTTCAGCTGATGCACCATTTTCAAACTTAATTACAATATTTTTATGGAAATATATCCTGAGCAAAAATGACTGAATATTTAGCATAAAAGCAAAATATTAGTATGAAATATTCCATCCATTTTCTGTACTGTGTATCCTACACATACAAACGCAAAGAGCCTGGAGCCTATCCCAGGGGACTCGGGGCACAAGGTGAGGGGACAACCCATCACAGGACACAATCTCACACCCATTCACACACTACGGACAATTTAGACATGCCAATCAGCCTACAATGCATGTCTTTGGACTGGGGGAGAAACCGGAGAATGTGGAAGAAACCCCCGAAGCACGGGTAGAACATACAAACTCCGCACAAACAGGACAGCGGGAATCGAACCTCAATCCTGGAGGCAAACATGCTAACAACTAAGACGCCATGCCACTAGTATGGACAATTAAATAATAATAACATATTAGTGTTAGGATGCATGTGATTACTCCGAAAGTGAAATGAAACCTGTGCCACTGGTACATTTATACAAGAACTGGATTAGATACAGTGTGAAGGCATATATTTACACAAATTCTGGGTGAGATCCACACATTATTTGTAAGCTACATTAGCTTCAAAGCACCAGCCCAAAACTTAAAGCAAAATCATGTCTTGGCTGATTGATTGATTGTGTTTGAAGTAAGCGGAAACTTCTTTCCACAAACCTTTTCACCAAATATTTCAAAATAGCGTGAAGGAAATATTTATAACAAAAAGCCTAAAGGGGTCCATTATTTCCTGGAAGTGCTTCAGGAGACTAAAATAAGTAGTTGAAGTGCATATTTTGATGTTCATTGAAGTTTGGAGATCTTGTTTTATGTGGATATATGAGAGAGGGGGGGGGGGGTGTTGAGCAACACCCCACAAAGCCGTAGTGTTATCAAGCTAAAAGCTAGGATCACTCTCGTGGGACTCCTCAGAGTGCTAATGTGTAAACAAGTCATCACAGCGATGTCAAAGGGCTTTCAAAGCCCACTCTCATCCTGTTCCCTACAGTACGGGCCACAGGCATTCAGCAAGACGATGCGTCTCTCTTTAAAGGGCTTCTCCCCTGATCCCAGGCTATTACCCACATACACATTTGTGAAAACAGAAGCACATGCAAAAAGATGTAGGCACACTCCGCCGTGAGAGCACGCACACCCTGTCCGTAACCAGGTTGCCTCAGGGAGGGGAGGAAGCCTATAGGTCTCTATAGGTCTCTAACAGATTTGAGGTGTAGGCTACAACACTCGCTCTTTTGTCCTCAGCAGCATCATGTGCTGCAGCTGAGGCCTGCAGTGCTGCATGCTCCTCTGGGAGAAAAAGTGCTAAAAGGACAATGACAACTGGGTGACAATGAGAGAAGTCCATAGGGAGAGGGGACATGTCAATCACTAAACAATCACTGCTGGAGTCTCACATGGCAGAAATGTGGCACACAATCTGATCAGGCTGAAATTCGTGGTGATAAACAGAAGCTTTAAAAAAAAAAAATAAATAAATAAAAATCATTCACTAGACATGTGCTAATAATTGTGCTAACATGTTGAAATATCATCACTACCCCGGGTTTTTGTGTTCCCAGAAGCATTAATGAAACTTGGAACTGAGTAAAATAGCCTGAACTGATATAAGTAAAACAAAGTAGTTGCCTGGCCTTGCTTTTAGTGAGCGCATAACATCCTGCTCTCCATTTCAGCACTCACTGAAATGATCCATTCAGTGGAATCAAGCAATGCTTTTCTTTTCTTCTCTTCTCTTTTTTTCCCCTTTTATTAAGAGCCAGAATGCGACCCACACATAAACCTAATTCATGAGTTTAATTTCTTGCTGTCAATGATATCTAGTGTATCAGCAAAACAGGAAAAATCTCTCTCTCTACTCCTTCTCTGAAAAGCAAGACAATTTCAATAATTAGGGCGGCTGTGGCTCAGTTGGTAGAGCGGGTTGTCCACTAATCCACTAACCGTGAGGTTGGCGGTTCGAATCCCGGTCCGGGTGATCCCATGCCGAAGTGTCCTTGGGCAAGACACTGAACCCTAAGTTGCCCCCAATGGCAAGCTAGCACCTTGCATGGCAGCTCTGCTACCATTGGTGTGTGAATGTGCTCTCATTAGTAAGTCGCTTGTAAATGTAAAAATGATATTTCTGTAAAGCTGCTTTGAGACAATGTACCATTGTAAAAAGCGCTATACAAATTGATAAATTATTATTATTATTATTATCAATCTAGAATGAGTACTGTACTGAAGCAGGCGGTTTTGCTGGGAGAAAGGACAGAGGAGAATGGCCAGACTGGTTTGCCCTGACAAGACACAAATAGCCACTCTTTACAACAGTGTTGAGCAGAAAAGATGTACAGAGGCAGACGGGCAACAGCAGCAGATGGACCACATCAAGTTCCATTCCTGCAGGCTAAGAACAGGAATCTGAGTCTACAGTGGGCACAGGCTCATCTAAACTGAACGATTGAAGATTGGAAAAATGTTTCTTGGTCTTTTTCCAGTCTTTAATTCACCAAGACTATACTAGTTTACATACATAAATATATGTATGGTGGCATGTTTATTATTGAGACCCCAGGGGAAATTTAGGAACCTTTCTTATGCCAGAAAGAAAGGTTCCACCTCTGGTCAAAGTCCTTCTCCAGACGTGTAACGTCAGCTACGATATGCTAGCTATCATTAGCTATCTGACTAGCTAATCAGCTCTATTATCTGCTCTTCTTAGACATAAGAGCTAAAAAAAAAAAGCCAAAAATATTAGTCATGTTTTCATCCAGAGTTAACACCAAATCACATGCAAAACATGCTGGAACTGATGTGAACTGTTGAGGTTCATTTTTTGGTGAAAATGCTGTTAACATGTAGAGGGATGAAAAAAAAGGTGAAATATTATGCCATGACCAGCATGGTCATGGGTTTTCTATAGTGGAAGAAAACCCGAGAACCCAGAACAGACATATACAGAACTCGCAGACAAACCTAGGACCCTGGAGCTGTGAGCATGAACGCTACCTGCTTTTCCACCAAGCTACCCTAGGCAACTAATGTACACATCTATACACCAATGCATGAGGAGAAGGGATCAATGCTGGTTTCAATGAGAAATGAAATTACATTTCGATGCTTGAAGTTCAATGCCATGAGTGGAAACTTGTGTACCTTCAGACAACCACCTCATAACAGTATTGACACACACACACACACACACACAACCACTTACACACATGTACATAAGCTGCATTTGCACCTAGCTCTCAGTGGACAAGGCTGCTGTCTATGGTGCTGAAACTACAATGTTCAGACAAAGTGCCAATGGCTGCAACCTTGTGTGCTAAAGCGTTATCAGAGATTTCCATCAAGTGCACACAAAGGGCTACAGAGGACACAAATTCCATCTGGAAGGAATCTGTCTAATTCATAAGACCAGCGCTTCAGCACGAGTGTGTTAGACAGTTAACAGCAATGTCAAAGAACATACAGAGAGCGAAAGAAGCGAAGGGACGAGAGACACTCAATCTACTTAAAGCATTGGAAATAAATATTACAACTTGAAGGTTCCAAAAACTGTTCAAATGACACAAAGGTGATTGAAGGCAGGAATAAAGGCAAACAATGGCCATACAAATTATTAAATAATATTTATATAACATTCAGAAGAAGAGATTTTTACACTACGAATACCTCAACACACACAATCTGACAATATTTTATATAACGCTGAAATAAATGTATTTTTCCATTTTGTCTTAATGTTTGATCGTAGCCTAGTGTAAATGGTAAATGACACCATGTTCATGTTTATGAACGAACAAAAACCAGAACTGTTGCACCAAGTAAGAATTTTAAAGCAACTTTAAGTTATAACTCAATGTTATCTCAGCTTTAAATGTCATGCTGTCATGACTGAGACTGCAGCTGAAATGAAAGTCATTTATTTTTTGGAGGTCCCAAAACATCACATGATTATTATTACTGTTGTAGCTGTGCTTCGTGTATAGCCTTCTAATGCACTTCTGTGAACTCAGACTATGGAAACAACTTTATTAAGAATTTAAGACTACATTATTTTTATTTTATTACACCTTTAAGAGAGTAATTCTCAGGACCTTTATCTATCTAGTAAGTTAGTTTATTGGTGGCTTTAAAATTCTCATTTTAATCGCTTATTTCTAAAAAAAATTAAATTAAATTAAATTAAAAAGCTAACTTAGATGCCACAGTAATAAAAAAAGGTTCAAACTAAAAGTTAGTGGATAGAAATGATACGTCAATGATAAATATTAGATATATTAAATGTTCTCCATCTTCGCACTATTACAAGTTCTGAAAGTGACCAAATAGAAGTTATAATTCAAAGCCTTACAACTACTACAACTGACTCAAATCTAATCATGCCAAAAATCAACACACACTGGCTCCTAACCCTGCTAAATATAGTTTCTATAGCCTTGAATTAAAAACATAATTTAAAAGCTGCAACTTAATCATTGACTCAATCATTTTTAATGAACATACTTTTGATATTGCAGTTTTTCACAAGGCTGCAGCCCTAAACACATTATATACAGTAACTACATCCTAAAAAGACACACACTCACCATGAGGTTATTGGGGGCGGGACGTTCTTTCGGCTGTTTTTTCATGCTGTGGAAAGAAACAGAGTACGGAGAATAAAATAAAGCCACAGGAGGGACAGCCGAGAACATTTATGAACCTAGCTCTCATTTTAACAAAGTGCAAACTTAACCCAAGCAAATGGAAATAATTAAGCATTAACGCAAATATTTTGTTCCCTCGTTTAAAAACTTGCAAGATATTCAGAAAGGCCACCATAAACGAATGGATCTGATACTGAATGACATCCTTGTTAATAACGATGGGTAAAGTAAGTTCATAAACAGGTCTCCTTGGCACAGATTTACCCATAGCTGGGGTAAATCACTCAACCTGACCCATTTACAAGATAACAAGGATTGCAGGGGCATACAGGTGTACAGAGGCTGTTTGGGCCATGATGAATGAAGCATCCTAAAGAACAGGATAATAATAGCAGGGGGCATTGAGATAGCAGTGCCAGGCAGGGGTGGTAGGGCAAAACCAGTTGACCTGTGTGTGTAAATAAGGTGTGTGGCGAGTAAACAACAGCTGCTAAACAAGTCCCAACACATCTGGTTATTGCCACAGGGCTTGTGGGTCCCAAATAGGAAAGGGGTTGAGGGACAGGATGCAGTAGGGATTGTGGGTGCTTAGGGCACAACCTGGGAAAAGTGTGTGTAAAAATATTTGTATTATTAGTGTAAAAGTTCTTGTCTTAAGTAATGCATAAGAGAGCAGCATATGAATTAAAAAAAAAAATGCTGCCAGGTTATATCAACGTCCTGGAATGCATCATATGGACACCCCCTCCCCAACTCCAACACTGACAATCCAAGCAATCTCGTTTGATCCTGAGCTCAAATTATTTTCTGTGTGGAGTTTCACATGTTCTCTCTGTGTCTGGGTGGGTTTCTTTTTGGTTAATCATTTTCCTTCCACCTTTAAAAAACATGCCACACTAAATTTCCCCTTAGTGTGAATGTGTGAATGTGTGTGTGTGTGTGTGTGTGTGTGTGTGTGTGTGTGTGTGTGTGTGTGTGTGCATCATGCATAGTGTTCCAAGGACAGGCTCCAGATCCAGCATGACCTTGACCAGGATGAATGAAATGTTTTATATTAGCCAGTAGCCAGAACTGAGAAAACAAATGTTTTTGGGTTAGCCCTTGGGATAGAGTCATGTTTGTGAAGTTTTATAACAAAGTAAAACTGCTGCCAGGTAACCTAAACCACAATGTAATCCTCTGTAGTGTGAGATTCTAATGTTAGGGCTGAATTACAAACACTCACCACTGTGTTATGAAGTGCACAAATTTCTCGCTGAACTGACCGACTGGAAGCACAGGAGGATCCTGAAATAGAGAATACGTTTTCAAGACAACAGAACAAAAGGCTTAAACTATGAAATTGCTCTAGTTTAGATACATGGTGGTGGTGCATCACAACTACTTCTGCCATTGAATCAATCATTTGGCCAACAGGTATGAAAGATAAAAGGATAGAAATAACATAAAAGAAAAAAAATGGATAAAAACCTTCAACCATGCAGATGGAAAGCATATGTAAGCATTTCCCCCCTCCAAAATAAAAAACAAAACAAAAACCCACACGGTCAATAATATGCATGTGCATCTTTCCTTGATGAAAACGTTTCGCCTTTGGTAAAAAGATTCAGGAAGTATTGATTTATCTGCAGCACCTGAACCCCTCTTTTGTTTGGCGAAATACAATTCAGAACGATGTACAGCCGTGATTACAACCTGAACAAACACAGAGGACCCTGGATAGTAAGATAGAGGAACATGAACAGAGTAACAGCTGAGAGAGAGAGAGAGAGAGAGAGAGAGAGAATGGATAGAAAGCACAGACCACACAGTAGACAGACATTCAAAAAGAGCGAGAGTCTGATGCATTTTTCGTAATTCAATTAATTTCTTTTGCATACACGGGTCCAAAAATCAAGCTGGCTAAACTCTGATCATTACTACTCAAATAGGTTTCAGCAAAGCTCCATTTTGCTCACCACACATTTCTGGAGAACTTCTGAAGTTCCAATTTCTAACTAATCTGCAACACGTCATTTACATATACTGATGGGAATTGGAAGATCATTGCACAGTGTAACTCTTTTAGTCTGAAGATCCTGTCCAGCTAGCATCCCCGACATGCCAAGCATAAACAAGCATGTTTTTTTTTTCTTCCCCTAACTGCAACTGTCCATGGTTATGTACATTGCAGCCATTCTCCATCATAAACCGCTCTATACATGAATCAACATTATCGGAAAATTAAAACTTGCCAATCAAATTATCATTAAAACGACCCTATAAAAATAAAACACACATGGAATACTTGAATTTTAAGGTATTCAATAAAATGGTTCATTAATTGTAATATGATTCAGTTTGCTTTTGTCTTTAACAAATATGAAAGGTTATGATAATTCATTTGCAGAAAAATAAAGTATATAAAAAAAGAATAAAATAGTAACTTCAAGGGGGGAGAAAAGGAGAGTACTATAAATGATAATAGGAACTCGTTCTGTGAATGTTCTACAACATAAAAAAGTAATTCTTTAAACAATAAAAATATAAAATAAATCATTAGCAAATTAATGTTTTATAAGATAAATAGAATACACACCTTTATTAAAAAATAATCAAGTTCAGGGCTGTAATCAGTAACTCTGTCTAACATCAAGCTGCATCACATGACCCCATCACTGATTATTTTCCTATAACAGCACACCAAGTGTTTTATTCCTAATATAGGATTTCAATGTGATTAAAAGCAATGTCTGAGAATACATACTGCTTAATTACATAAATCATATGGTGATATGCTTGTAATATATTTAAACAATCTGGTAAACCCATAATGTGTCATGGTTTAATATTGACTTATTGTCCAAACCACAGAAACCTTACTGAGAACCTCTGAGAGTTCCTACCGAGGATAAAACATACAAAATATGTGCTTCATTAGAGTGGTTTTTTTTTTATTGTTTATATTTTCTGTGGTATCAGTAATGGAAAGGCCAATATTGTGGTAATGATTAACAAATGGCATTGTGTAGCACAACAACAGACTAATGAATGGTAATTTGAGTAACAAAAGAGGAATAGAAAGAGGTTGGTACGGTCATATATGTCATTATTAGTTAGTAAAAGTACATGATAATGTCTAGGACTGTGGGATTAATCCCATTTTAAATAATTATCTCAATTTCTGGCTGTTAATTAATTAAACCGAATCAACTGCTAATAGCCAAGCATAACATGCTGTTTACTGCACTAAATCTGACATACCTTAGTTTTTAAGCAAGTAAGCAAGCAAGTTTTAACTTTCTGATGGGTTGCATACTGTAATTGGGGTGCTTATTAAATCACATTAAATAATATATTAAATGAAAGTATTATAAAATAAAAGAATTATCATAGTAGTAGTAGTATTAACATCAATAACAATAATTGAATGAACGAATAAATAAATAAATAACACAATGGTGGCATGTTTATTAAAAAAAAAAAACAAGAAAGAAAAGAAATTGATTATTCTGATTCACATGGACTTATCCATGAGGAAATACAGGTTTGAAGTACAAAAAAAAATAAACATGTCTGATTAAAATGGTACAAAAAATATAATAAATGTGGCAAACAATCATGGTCAATATTGAGCAAAATAATCACAATGATTCTTTTATCCATTATCCTGAAGCCCAATCTACTGCAATCTCATTACACAGAAAGACGCACAAAATAATGCAGAAGTCATCCAGTCAAATCACAGAAAAGTGGATTGATCCTATTGGCTACTACAAAACCCATTGGGCTGCTTTCCTCCTTCTGTAATTTTACTTGCTCTTTTTATGCCCTGCGCTCTAGGTAGGTTGCATGAGCATGATGCATACACCTATTTAAATTAACAAAGCAATGAGAGTCGAGGATGTGTCACCGCTCGAGTGAGCTGCAGCCTAGTGGAGCAGCCATACATCATTACACAGCCTGGCCCTACAGCCTGAAGGCTTACACACACACACACACCTGCCAGTGAATATGCACTGATATAGCATAAAACACACATCTGCACTCCACGAGGGCGCTTTGATGTGGCTGTAGTAAGATGAAGATGATGATGATTAAAGCGCTGCTGTATTATGCAGCTCACTGCCATTATCCTGCACCACAAACGGCCGAAGACCCGGAGCCTCGCTTTCTCCACAATACCAGCGGTAAATATACATGTAATTGCCTGGCAGCAATTATCAGGCAAAATTAGTTCAGTAATTACAGCGGTGAATTTAAGCAGGAATCTTTTTAGGGACATCAGCTCCTTCTCAACACACGGGCAGAGCACATCAATAAAAGACAAGCTGCCCTGCAGATGGCCAAACGAGCCGCTGGGCACTGAGCGCAGGCGGTACGCTTCAGCCTGGCACACACAACACGATGAACACAGCAACAACGGAAAGCAGGACTAAGAGATAGACAAACTGATGAGAGAGAGAGAGAGAGAGAGAGAGGACAAAGGACGTTCTTGTGTGTATTACCTCATTTAACTGTTTATTCACCCCTCACCTGAGCCCCATGAGACCTTGCAACCGATTATTAATGCCTCTCCATGGCAACCACACACACACACACACACACACACACACACACACACACACATTCATGATGCACTTCATACATAGTCCAGATACACACACAATGCTCTGATTTACAACAAAATTGATGACTGATGCTAACTGCCTGCTCCAAATTCAAGGCTGATGATAATTGTGAAAGTAAATCATGGAATATTTTGTTGTACTTTATGAACGTTTCTTTTCTCTCATTTCGCTGTTCCCTCTCTGTTCACTTTTGTGTTTTTAAAGTATTTTCCTAAAACGAAACCTGTTCAACCTGACAACACAAAACTCACTTATAATGGAAGCCTAAACACAGCAGCTCAGTTAATAAATATTTATACATAACACATTTTATATAGAATGCTTTTATAAATTCAGCAGTCATTTAAAGGCATTTATAAGTTAACCTATACTGTAAATCTGAACCTAAAATGAATCATTTCAGAGACTTTTTAAAGTCAAACATTTGAGTTAATAATGTAAACATAGAACCGACTCTAGTCTATAACCTACAGTATAGTAGTATCGCGATACTATAGTAGTATCGCGATACTAAAGCTTATGCCACAGTACTTTTAAAACAGTATCATCAACACGGTAGTACTGTAAGTAATGTATGTGCGGCAATTAATGATATTTTTGCTAAAACAACAAATCTCTTTTGCAGAATACACAATAGGTTAGTGACTTCATTTAAGCTAAACGCTTTAACTGATTTCCTGTTTGCTAGTAAGCAAGCTAACTTTACGCTAACTGCTGTGTGTAAATACTAGAATGATCAATTTAGCCATGTGTGGTAATAAGCAAGCTAACGTTATGCTAACCTTTGTGTGTAAATACTAAAATGATAAAATTAGCAGTGTTTTGCTAGTAAGCAAGCTAACGTTATGCTAACTGCTGTGTGTAAATACTAAAATGATAAATTTATCCATGTGTGTTATTTAGCAAGCTAACGTTACGCTAACCGCTGTGTGTAAAAACTAAAATGATAAATAACCGTTGTGTGTAAATACTAAAATGATATAATTAGCTGTGTTTGCTATTAAGCAAGCTAACGTTATGATAACAGCTGTGTGTAAATACTAAAATTATAAAATTAGCCATGTGTGTTATTAAGCAAGCTAACATTACGCTAACCGCTGTGTGCAAAAACTAACATGATCAATTTAGCCATGTGTGGTAGTAAGCAAGCTAATGTTACGCTAACCATTATGTGTAAATACTAAAATGATCAAATTAGTCATGTTTGCTAGTAAGCAAGCTAATGTTCCCAATTTTATAATTTTTTTTGTGTTCATTCTTAGTTCTCTGAGGACAATTTCCATTTGCATGATTTCAATGCTGTAGGGAACAATAGATGAAATATGTAGTGTATTGAATTAGTTGTTTGCAAATTGTATAACTGTTCTGGAGTTTTTCCAATAGCCAGTTATTCATTTTCATTAATAAACTACTCAGATTAAAATTTCAGTTTGTGTGTTTTCATTTATAGCTACATACTTTTGTAAATTTGGTTCATTTTGTAGATTTGAATTATGAATGAACACAATATTGTAATATAATACATTACATTTACATTTATCAGACGCTTTTATCCAAAGCGACTTACAAATGAGAGCACACTCACACACCAATGGGAGCAGAGCTGCATGCAAGGTGCTAGCTTGCCATCGGGGGCAACTTAGGGTTCAGTGTCTTGCCCAAGGACACTTCGGCATGTGATCACCCGGGCCGGGATTCGAACCACCAACCCTACGATTAGTGGATTAGTGGACAACCCGCTCTACCGACTGAGCCACAGCCGCCCTTGCTATCGTGATGCTTCAGCTGGTATAGTATCGCAAGATATGTTTATGCTATCGTAACAACTCTAAACCGGGCATGTATATCTCGAAAACGTTGGAGGATCACAATTATATCTTGTATTGGCGGTTGTCCACTAATCGTAGGGTTGGTGGTTCGATTCCCGGGCCATGTGACTCCACATACCCAAGTGTCCTTGGGCAAGACACTGAACCCCAAGTTGCCCCCAATGGCAAGCTAGCACCTTGCATAGCAGCTCTGCTAAAATTGGTGCGTGTGTGTGTGAATGGGTGAATGAGACAGTGTAAAACGCTTTGGATAAAAGCGCTATATAAGTGGCACCATTTACCATTTACTGCTCTCGGGTTAGAAAAACCTCTTTGTTAATACATTATCTAACATCTGTATCATCTTAAAGGAAAACATCCACCACTAATGACTTCCATATTACTCGTAAAGTGCACCTATAATGGTTTTTCATTTTCATTATCTTTCATGTAGTGTGTGATAGAACTGTTTGTGAATGTAAAAAGTTTGCAAAGTTTCAAACATCAAAATGCACATCAAATGGAGTTATTGACTCCCAAAAGAAGGAACCGATTCTGAACAGATGAAACGAGTCATTAGTGATTTGAGACTTACTTTCTGTACGTAACAAAAACCGCCTCTGGTCTTCATCGGCTGCTCACGAACCGACAAGCTAAAATTCGTTATGGTAGTGGGTGTTTTCTTTTTGGACACAAGCTGACAGCAGTAGACCAATCACAACAGACTGGGATATCTGACCATTCAGAGCAGAGTATGCTATCTGAAAGGAGGAGTTTAAAGTGAATCCTGTGAGACCTTTAAAACAAAATTAGGCATGTTTCAAAACCATATTAGGTGTGCTTAATTAACGTGCGATCTTCAAAGGGGTCCCACATTACTTTTGAAATTAATTTTTTTTTAGTTTAAACCTTTCATTAACGTGTTGGCCTTTCACAAACTTTTTTTTACGTTTGGTTAACAGTTCCCACAATGCTGTACCCACAACTACCCACGTACAGTAGTGCCAGTGTGAATTAGTTCTCGTATTATATCTACCTAAAAAGAGTGATGCAGTGGTGCTTTATTCCTGTAATCTGTCCAGCTTTCATGTGAATACCTCAATCAATGCCAACGCACTTCTCATCTTGTAGCAAATACTTGAGCTGAGGCCGTGCCATAACTCGTCCAATAAGTGCATTGAATTCTGGAACTTTGAATTCAATGTTTGGTGTCTCCATTACTTCTACACTGGATTTGATAGAACATCGTTATCTCATTCTCTTGCAAAGAGCAAAATCTCAACATTACTACTTATGTTTGGAATGGTTTCTATTTTTCTCTTTTCTGGTGTTAATGCAATTGTAACTGCTAGGAAATACTCCACTTTGACATCAGAGTGACAGATAACTGCCATCTTCTTGCACAAATGACGAAAATACTCCAACCAACAAAGTAATAACGTATAATAATATCGTATTTATTGGGAATCAGGATGAAGTTTTCCTTTAAGACCTTTATTGTCCTAGGCTGTAGTTATAAATTCATGTAACAAAGTTGCATATTTTACGTGTTTATTGAGACCTTCCACTCTTTTCTCAGTACAGGAAAAGGTGTTCAAATTCTTGGCTGTGGTAATTGTGCACATACACTGGATAGAGGTTAGGTTGAAAGACGCTGGAGTATTCCTTTAAGCCTGTCAGGTGCTCCCTCTTTCTTTGGACTGGATTATTCTTATAAAGTAGGTCCCACAAAGTCCCTGCCAACCCTGTATGTCTCACTCAGACACCCTCACTCACACTGGGAGAAATGGGTAATTTAGTGGCTGCTGCTGTGCGTGTGTGTGTGTGTCTGTTAACGCCTTGGTCAGCTGAAAGTAGGTGGTAGCAGCAGAGGCAGTGTTCCCTGGCCTCAGGGCGCTGAAGGGAAGGGCATGGCAGAAAATAGTTTGAGTGATGCCTCTGCCGTTTGAGCAATGAACAGTTCAGCTGGGTCAACCCATTACACCAAGCGCCTTTTAATTATTAATTACGCTCAATCTATAAGAGAAAGGACAAGTTCAGTATGTTTAATGTGTGTTTATGCTCCTTCTACTCGCCCCTCCCTCCTACCATTCTGCTATTAGCACGTGTCAGCGAGCTGCTCATGCAGAAAGGAGAGGTCTCTCTCTCTCTCTCGTTCTCACAGATACACACACACTTATTTGCAATTAACAAAATTACTTATTAATCACTCAAACAGTTGAGGAAAGCACATTTAAACATTACAGTTTTCAGTATTGATATTATGTTCACCTTCCGCTAGAGCTTGAAGGGAAATCTGATGACTGCTCAATGTGTGGGCGTGACAATACCACGAAGACCATTTACAGTAATTATAAAATCGGAAATAGTGATGTTAACAAAACGCAAACTGATACAGATGTCCGGGAAACATCCACTGTTGTATAGATCAGTATATCAAAATCTTCATAAAGTCCTCATTCACAACTCAAATTCTGATGAAATACTAATTAACTCTTCCGCCAACCATATTTGCTCACCTCTATAAGTTTTTTGCTGCCTTGTTTAGCGCCATAATTATTGCACCTAGTGGTCATAAATGAGAACTACAACAAGCACTAACACTAACATACTAATAAAATTGTTAATTATGAGTAATAAATAAATAGATTTTAAAAATAATAAAAATAATCACGTGAACTTTTATAGACTTTTGTGGATGCCACTACATTCAAATCAACGTACAGGTGATTGGCATTCATCAACATACGTGTGCAAGTTAACAAAACTTTGCAAATTCGATAGAAATTTTTTTAATCGGTTTGGTTCATGCAAACATTTACAAACAACTTTACTAAAAGACTGATCAATGAGGCCCAGTGTGTATGATAAACAAAACCATTTCTATTATAAGATATATTGCAAAGACTGGGAGACTAAAGGTTATTTTGGACTGGTACTGTTCAACCATTAGAAATGTGTGTGCAATACAGTGTCCTTGTGAATAAATCTCCCTTTTCCAAACTCCTTTATTGGGATAGTTTCATGTATTTTGCGTGTCCTTTTTTTTCTTTCCTGAAACACTGCAATCCTGTTTAATGATATTAGTTCTTCTTTGTGAGCCTCGAGGGAAACAGGAAACACACCTGCTGTATCAATACAGCTGCTGCTAGACTGCATGCTGGATGACTGCATGCAATTGATTCTCACCTGCCTATTATGTGGTTACTCTAAAAATTCACTAGATAGTAGCCTTTAGCATAAGTCAAGTGTGATCGCCTCTAAGCTTAATTTTGTTTGAGGCTATGTGGTTAAGTATTGTCTTCCTGACCCACCAAAATCCATGATCACAAGACGCTGATAATACTACATGATGCGTGGAACGCAGTCGTCAAGCCCTTATTACAAAGTGTTCCCATAGAAGAATCATCTTTTGATGGATCTTTTAACTATTTGTATTGGTGCCACAAAGAAAAGTCATAATTTTTTTGCAAGGATCTCTGTGGCGAAAAATGATCCGTTTATACTGGTGGAGACACAAAGTTATTCAGGGAACCATATTTGGTTCTTACAGTGCCTTGCGAAAGTATTCGGCCCCCTTGAACTGTTCGACCTTTTGCCACGTTTCAGGCCTCAAACAAAGATATAAAACTTTAAGTTTTTGTGAAGAATCAACAACAGGTGGGATACAATCATGAAGTGGAACGAAATTTATTGGATATTTCAAACTTTTTCAACAAATAAAAAACTGAAAAATTGGGCGAGCAAAATTATTCAGCCCCCTTAAGTTAATACTTTGTAGCGCCACCTTTTGCTGCGATTACAGCTGTAAGTCGCTTGGGGTATGTCTCTATCAGATTTGCACATCGAGAGACTGAAATTTTTGCCCATTCCTCCTTGCAAAACAGCTCGAGCTCAGTGAGGTTGGATGGAGAGCGTTTGTGAACAGCAGTTTTCAGTTCTTTCCACAGATTCTCGATTGGATTCAGGTCTGGACTTTGACTTGGCCATTCTAACACCTGGATATGTTTATTTGTGAACCATTCCATTGTAGATTTTGCTTTATGTTTCAGATCATCGTCTTGTTGGAAGACAAATCTCCGTCCCAGTCTCAGGTCTTTTGCAGACTCCATTAGGTTTTCTTCCAGAATGGTCCTGTATTTGGCTCCATCGATCTTCCAATCAATTTTAACCATCTTCCCTGTCCCTGCCGAAGAAAAGCAGATGCTGCCACCACCATGTTTGACAGTGGGGATGGTGTGTTCAGGGTGATGAGCTGTGTTGCTTTTACGCCAAACATAACGTTTTGCATTGTTTCATCTGACCAGAGCACCTTCTTCCACATGTTTGGTGTGTCTCCCAGGTGGCTTGTGGAAAACTTTAAACGACACTTTTTATGGATATCTTTAAGAAATGGCTTTCTTCTTGCCACTCTTCCATAAAGGCCAGATTTGTGCAGTATACGACTGATTGTTGTCCTATGGACAGAGTCTCCCACCTCAGCTGTAGATCTCTGCAGGTCA
>JAFFST010047001.1:231798-249157 GCA_022414735.1 Noturus placidus
ATATATATATATATATATATATATATATATATATATACATACATACATACATGTTATCTATATATATATAATTACGAAAATTATGAATAGTATTCAAACTGTGACGGCACTATAAATGCATGAACCCCTAGCACTTGTTTAAACATGAATAAAAATGATAGTACTACATATTTAAAGAAGCAAGAGGTCATAATATAGGCTGTAAAAAACTAAATTCAATACAAATTCTGAGATCAGCAGAGAGCATGAGCTGTTCTGTGAATTATATAAACTCAGCAAAAAAAAAAAAAAAAAAACGCCCCTTTTTCAGGAGATTGTATTTTAAAGATAATTTTGTAAAATCCAAATAAGCTTTACAGATCTTTATTGAAAAGGGCTTAAATGATTTTTTTCATGCTTGTTCAATGAACCATGAACAATTATTGCACATACACTGTGGAATAGTTTACAGGCGCTAGGCAATTAAGGTCACAGTTACAATAACTTAGAACACTAAAGAGACCTTTCTACTGACTCTGGAAAACACCAGAAGAAAGATGTCTAGGGTTCCTGCTCACCTGCGTGAACATGCCATAGACCTGCTGCAGGGAGACATGAGGACTGCAGATGTATCCAGAGCAATAAACTGCAATGTCTGTAATGTAAGGCACCTAAGACAGTTCTACAAGCAGACAAGAAGGACAGCAGATCGTCCTTGCAGTAGTAGTAGTGTGTCCCCTCAGACGTGATCGAGAACTTGCAAATTCCTTGGTGGAAGTGTGGAGTAACATCTCACAAAAAGAACTGACAAATCTGGTGCAATCCATGAGGATGAGATACAATGGAGTACTTAAAGCAGCTGGAGGCCACCAGATACTCACTGTTGAGTAAATATTGACCCCCGCTTTGTTCAGAGACTCATTATTCCATTTCTATTTGTCAAATGTCTGTGAAACTTGTTCAGTTAACATCTCCGATGTTGAATCTTTTTATGTTAATACAAATATTTACACGTTAAAAAATTTGCAGGAAATAAAAGCAGTTTCCTTTTTTTGCTGAGTTTACAGTACATATAGTGTCCAAAAAAAAGAAGGCTTTACCTCCATGAAAGAGATTCCTAAACTCCATACATCTGAATGAATTCCGTATTGTTCCCCTGATATTCTCTCTGGCTGCAAAACACACACATGAACACATTAGAACAAAATGTAATTTAATTTGTTGGGCACTTTGTGTGTGGGGAAACTGGTGTGTATTAGGTACACTTACCTGCTATCTAAACAGAATGGTTGGTTTATCAGATAATTCAACCATATAAATGACTGTAATGCATCTGTTGCTGTAGTTTATCAGCCCCACTCTACCCTGTTCATATATGGAGGACTAGCCTAATAAAGCTAAGCCTAATAAAGTGGCCCAAAAACAGTGTTTAAAATCTCCAACATTGGCGCTACACCTGATACGTACATTACCATGTTGGTGTCACTGCAGTATGGAGAATGGTCTACTACTCAGGTTCTTGTGGCAGTCCAGGACAAATCTTGGTGCACAGTAGTGGTGTGACATAATGACAGTACAGTATCTCTATTGACATCTGTTTAGTGCTCCAAATATCCATATTTGTATTTAAACCAGAAGTGAGCATGGTCTAAAAAAGAAGGCTTTGTTGTTTGAGACTTTTTATTTTTTAATTAACTGGAAATGTCAGCACTGTCAGCATAGTCCAATTTAACTAGATGGACCAGTATTTTGATTTAACTGGCTGGATGAGTAGCCTATTTTAAAAATACCACAACCCAGACCAGGCAGTTACTAAGGATGAATGAATGAACAGTAAATGCATGGTGTGTTTATTTGACGCTCAAGTGTCATATCCGATTGCTTGCTTGTGTTTGTCCTATTCATATTCGTACCTTTTAAGGACACATTATCTGTTCATTCTGAATAATGTATTCACATCTAACTGCATACTAAGTGCATAGTACATATGATACATCTACAAATGCACCTATCTGTATGTGAATCTGATCACATTGCAACTCTTAGGAGGCACTGTACACTGAAGGTGTATATCCATTGCATGCTGTATGTTGAGTGAGAGATTTATATCAAATTCCTTGTAGTTCTGCGATACAGAGCCCTCAGTGGCCTTTCACACTCTAATATGCCATACTGACCTAATCACAGATAAAACAGCTGCAACCGAAATAAACTTCATTACTGAACACTTGTGTGCCAGACCTCAGGGAGAACAACTGAGAGAGAGGACATGATTTCATTTAATTTACAAATCATATCCCTTATTCCACACATGCACCCTGCTGGGTTGCTAATAAAGAGCAGAGGGAGAGTAATGTGTGTGTTTGGCTAGCATCAGCGTTTAACATCAGTCACCCTTTTGAAAGCTGTGAACCAGTGAAACCTTTTCAAATTAACGTTTATACAGATACATATAATCACTGGGATTACTGAAACTCAATTACAGTATCTAACTTCGCAAAGCTCACTGCTGCTATGATGATAAAGAGATTCCGTAAAAATGTCACAGGTATAAACGATGTCTCTTTTGGACACTGTAAATGCTTGAACTGTTCATTTCATCTCTCAAGGTCCTCATTTGAAGCCCAGTCTCATCTGAATAGCTTGCTTACAAGGTTATAAATCTAAAAGAAGACTCCATTCCTCATTGTGAGCTCACTTACCGCCATATATGCGTTGGTTCCAACATAGGTTTTGGCGATAGAGTTTACCAGCTGCAGAGAAGAAACACAGCAATTTTGTCAACGATGACCTAACTCAGCATGTATGTATGATTATAGGAGGAGAAGTGCAAACACACACACACGCATGCACACCAACACCTCAACTGTAGGTCAGGCGCACGCTGTATGAATACTAATTAAAGGTGAAGTGTGTGGGTTTAATTGTTAGACCCGTGCGTGTGTTTTCAAGATGGGGTAGTAGATGCGGTTATTGTCACCACACACACGCTCACACTAAATTTAAATGCACCCGTGGTCAGTGTAGTAATTAGAGAGCTGAGAGACACATGAGTGATGAAGATGGGGTTAGAGAGTGAAGAGACTGATCCCCAATGGGAACACAGGACTGACAGGTAACAATGAAAGAAGAGAATGAAGAGATCACGCCTGATAGGACAATGCATATCTGATTGGAACATGTCTGAAAATAGGCTTTCTTTCTCTCTCTCTCTCACACACCCACACACACGAAGACACAGTACAAACAAAAGAGCAGGACGTACTTGTGTGCTGACTCCAAAGTCACACAGTTTTACTTGGCCTCTTGTGTTAACGAGCATGTTGGAAGGCTTCACATCTGCACAGAAGCAAGACACTTACTCACTTTATTTTGTAAAATAATGAACCTTAGAGACAGTTTTTAGTCAATCAGGTCATTTGAAATGTCTAGTACTATGGCCGTTTGGTTATTCTTAATGCAGAGAAAAAATATGAGAAAAAAATAATTTGATGCAGAGAGCAGCACTCTCATGGTGCGCATTGGGACTGCGGGTGTTCTTATACTCTCATGTGGGCCGCCAGATATGAAGCTCGTGGGACCAAGAGGCAATACACTTTCCAATAATGTTCAGAATAATTCCATTACAAGTCTTAAACTGCGACAGTACTTCAGGTTAGCCATTTAAGCATATACACCAGAAGCAACACCTCAACTGATCCACAATGCTTTCCACACCATTCAATGCTTTCACTTTTATTTCTGTTACTGGTTTAATAAATATACCATGTAAATAGATGTACTTACAGACCAATATAAAATATACAGATAAAATATAATAAACAGACCAATGTATGTAGGGCGGCTGTGGCTCAGTCGGTAGAGCGGGTTGTCCACTAATCCACCAACCGTGGGGTTGGCGGTTCGAATCCCGGCCCGGGTGATCCCATGCCGAAGTGTCCTTGGGCAAGACACTGAACCCTAAGTTGCCCCCAATGGCAAGCTAGCACCTTGCATGGCAGCTCTGCTACCATTGGTGTGTGAATGTGCTCTCATTAGTAAGTCGCTTGTAAATGTAAAAATGATATTTCTGTAAAGCTGCTTTGAGACAATGTACCATTGTAAAAAGCGCTATATAAATTATTAAATTATTATTATTATTTCCAATGTGATCGTATAAATATTAGTCCCCCTAAACTCTGTGGCAGTTTGAACTTTCAGGAAGTCTGAATTTTAACCAATGTCAGAGTCTGCGCTGCAGCAGCAGGGCTACAGGCTGAAATATTGAGCTGCCATTCAGTAAAGACGACATCATTTAGTAAAGCTTGTGCTCGGCGTTTAATAGTTCTGTTCATTACTTATGTATATTGCGTCCGTCAGATACAAACACATGCACCACTATCAAAAACAATGTTTAATTGCAGTGGAAAAATGATGCAAGGTTAAATATGCTTCAACTGAAAGTTCATCAATTCTTATTGATATCAGAATAGTAAAATATTCAAATCAAATACTCAAATCGGTCACCTCTATGCAAAATCTTCAGGCTCCACAAATACGTCAGTCCTTTCACCACCTAGACAAGCATATTTTATCAACTTTACAAAACATGCCTCCTTTTAGATTGATCAAAGTATAAAAACTAATTTTAAGAAACTGTCAACATGTAGAGGTTCCAGAGAGCATTAATAAAAATAATGAAGAGACTCACTGCTACAGCAATCCGGCCCAGGACATGCTCTGGAATCCTCCTGTAAACATCCAGAGACCCACCTACAGACAGAAACATACATGCATTTAAAAAAAGACGCATCCGCATAAATTATGTAATAATAATTTACTCGATTACAAGCAACATACATAATCGAAGAGCTGTGTCTCGTCAATATACACACAATCTAACTATTGATTAAATGAAACTTACCATCCATAAACTCAGTACATATAGATATTCGGTTCTCCACAAAGAAAGCACTGTAGAACTGTATGATGTATGCCGAGTCGCACTGTAAACCAAAGAAATTATGAATCAGACATGATGAAATCCTCATGATCAGACATTGAAGAGTTTACAAAGCTCATCACAGAAACTGAGAAAGAAATGTATACAATCACCTGGGAAAATATTCGAAAGGCAAGGCTAATTCTTTTGTTTTTTGCTTCACTTACATGTAGATGTGTTAAACAACTTGGAACATAACACCTTTTGTTTGAACCCACCCATTACTCAAGTGATCAAAAATATTTTGGATATTGGAATATATAGGAGCATGTGACTGACAGGTGTTTCTTGTTGCCCAAGTATGCCCTGTTAGATTAATTGTTTATACAATGAATAGCTCTGAATGTCTAGTCTTGGTTTAAGCCCTGGGTTGTAGCTGTGAATACTGCACTTCTTGTTAAAAAAAGAATAAACCAACATGAACAGAGAGATGTCTATGGGAAAATCACTCAGAACAATCACATAAGCATTGAGCATAGACAATACAACAATTTGGAACGTCCTGAAAAAGAAAGAAACCACTGGAGTACAAACAACCAGGCATCGAACAGATCAGCCAAGGAAAACAGCAGCGGTTGATGACTGAGCAAGAATACTTCAAGTGCGAATATATAGAGGCCATACCACAAGATTCAAAGCACTCATCAGCAGTAAAAATCAGAAAGTCAGATGGGAATTTGTAAAGAAATACAGAGATGAGCCACAAAAGTTCTGGAACCCAGATTAACATCTACCAAAGTGACGTAAAAGGCCGAAGTATGGAGAGAGAAAGGATCTAACAAATCTAACAAATTACATACGAGTTCATCAGTCAAGCATGGTGGAGGTAGTGTCATAGCTTGGGCTTGCATGGCTGCTTCTGGATCACGCTCATTAATCTTTATTGATGTTATTCATGATGGTAGCAGCAGAATGTATTCATAAGTCTACAGAAACTTGGAGAGAAATGCATCCAAATTAATTGGGAGGAACTTCATCATGCAGTAAGACAATGACCCAAAATGCACTGCCTAAACAATCACCAACTGAAAGAAGCAACAGCATAAGTCATCACAATAGAAGAATGCAACAGTTTGGTTATGTCAGTGGGTCATTGGCCTGATGCAGTTATTACAAGCAAGGGATATGCAAACAAATATTAAATGTTATTTACTTTAAATTACTCGAAGAGTATATGTTCCTATACTTTTGATCACCTAAAAATTGGGTGGTCTGCTGCCACCAATGGTGTCATGTTCCAAGTTGATCGGCTCTTCCATTCCAATACTTTTGGAGGGTACTGTGTGTGAGAATATATGTTAGAGAGGAAAAAGGTTCTGACCTTGTAAAGGATCTCCAGTTCAGACATGATCTGTTTCTGCAGTTCCACTGTGATATCAAGAGGAATGACCTACAAAACACATAATACACAGGCTTCTTTACAATAAGACTCTTCTGTTTCATACACATAGCCACAAAAGCAGCTAACAAATGCTCGTGAAACACTTAAGAATAAATATCAAAATTCTCTGTATTCAGTAGTTGTATAACAAAAGAGTGCGGTCTGGATTGATCTTAAACACAGACAGGAAATAAAACGTGGAATACCACAGCTGAATAGTCTGTCGTTTAACACCAATACTGAAGTGTATCTATCGGCCGCTATCTCTCCCACTCGATCACTTCCTCGCTCCCTCTTCCTTGGCTCAACAGAGTGGAAAAACACATGTAATGTAGCCTCAGATTAGCTAAAATGCTTCTTTAGTTAAGGTTAGATCAGCATCTACTGACACTTCCCACTGAAATAATTGATTACAGGTAAGGCAGTAAGGCTGAGGCCGTGCCGTTACCCCTCAGTGGAGAGAGATCGTTTACTAGGCCTTCCTGCTTCACGAGTACATAGCACAGCAGAGAACTGGGCCACGCCAGCCAAAGATCAGAGTACATGCCGAAAGAGGAGAGATGGAACATGGCAGCAAGACAGGAGATACGGCGAGAGAGAGATAGAGAGAGAAAAGAAGGACAGGGAGACCGACAGGGAGACAGAAGGAGAGAGGAATAGACAGAGAGAGAAAGACAAAGAGACAGAAGAATAGACAGACAGAGAGTGGGACACAGACATAAAGGCAGACAGATGACAGAGGAACAAAGAGAAACAGAGTGAGAGACAGAGACAAAGATAAAGACAGAGGGAAAAGGAGAGAGAGAGTGTAAAGTGCAGAGAGGGAGAAAGTAAAGAAGATGTGAGACAGTCGGGGTCACAGGGCCTTCAGTGAGCTTAACTTCAGCTGTCCAGTGATAGACTGCTACATTTACTCCTTCTGCCCTCCAATTAGTATGCCACTATTAACAGCAGGTTAACATTCATTTATCATTATCTGCCATGGATAACTCTATAAACAAACACGCTCACGCACACACAGGGCAAATTAAACACCCACTCCTTGTTACGAGATCTTATACACATCTGTAAAAAAAAAAAAAAAAGCTGTGCCTCCTCTTACCTTCACTGCTAGAACCCTCTTCCCCAGGAGATGGTACGCTCTGTTAGAAAAGAGAGAGTGTCACAGTTTTTTTTAGTCACGCATAGTAACTGCACATAGATTTACATTTACATTTATTCATTTAGCAGACGCTTTTATGCAAAGCGACTTACAAATGAGAGCACACTCACACACCAATGGTAGCAGAGCTGCCATGCAAGGTGCTAGCTTGCCATCGGGGGCAACTTAGGGTTCAGTGTCTTGCCCAAGGACACTTCGGCATGGGATCACCCGGGCCGGGATTCGAACCGCCAACCCCACGATTAGCGGATTAGTGGACAACCCGCTCTACCGACTGAGCCACAGCCGCCCATAGATAAGTTACATAGATAGATAAGTTAGTCCAATTAGACTAACTAACATAGATAAGTTAGTCAATCCTGTACAAAGAAAAATTTTATACTGAAAGAAAGAAAACATTCACCATCAATAACATTTATGGTTTAGACTGTCTACATGTATAGAATAATATATATATAGAATAAATATGTACTCTGGTAATAATCAGTCAGTCAGTAATATATGAGGTACACACTTCAACGTTATGAGCCAGATTAACAACATAGCAATTACTTAAATATACTACATAAACACACAAGTATGGTGACGCTGTGTATGAAGGAAATGGATTGAAAAGGAATACAGGTGACCAACAAGTGTGCGTTAGAGAAAGTGAACAGATATAGATGGACATGCTTATGTGTGCTGCTGGAAGTAAAGAACACAAAGTAATAGTGTATACATGTCATTCTGTCCATCGTATCTTCTTTCCTCTCTGACGCAGTTAGCACATGCTTGCATACGTATTCGATTATGTGAGTGATTAATGTGGAAAAGATGGCTGATCTAGGTTCTGCTCCAGACACCTTGTAAATGCCACAGCCCTTTAATTAATGACACATCTATGTGACGGGCCGGCTAACGTGCCTCATTTAGACCAGGGACATTCAATCCAGCTTGACCCGTTAGCGCCGAGCGGGTAGACATTACCTTGAAAGACTCCACCGCATCTTCTGGCGTGCACTCGTGAACTTGTTTTTTGGGGACACAAGCCATTTGAAATGTTATGATGGAGCCAATTCCAGGAAATTATACTCCTCTAACATAAATGGAGACAAGCCAAGTCCCAAACTGATGTCTGAAAACATCATGCAGAAAACGTACTATTTATATTATTTGCAATCCATTTATAATTGCATAAAGCATCTTGACAGTTTCCCTTCTAGCTGCAATTAAATGTAGTTTAATGAAGGTACTGATGATTAAATTTGGCAAGAGTTAACCAATATGGGAAATATTCCAGGAGCAAAGGATTAACTCTGAATTAGTAAATAGGAAGTGATGTGACTGGAATTTTTTAATGCACATTAAAGCTGAAATATAGCCACGTCCTAATTCCAAACAACATAACAAAAGAGGACGTCACATCACAACTCACCACCGTACACAGTTATTCTAAAATAGGTAACGTATAACAAGGTTTTGCTTGCTTGCTCTAGTCTCTGTCCTTGACCTCTGTCAGCCACCCAATAGGACGAATGATTGAAGGCTGACAGGTCCAAGGTCAGGGTAACGTAACCGTAGCGACAGTTGGGAACTGCTCCTGACCGCGGTAAACGTGTCTCTATACAGTGTGTTATTTAAACTTCAGAGCCTGCTGTAATGAAAGCTCCGTCATGTACTATTCATGGGCCTCTCAGTGGTAGCCATCCGAACACACATACACAGGTTTGGGTTACAGAAGGCACCAGACCATACACTCTCTCCATCTCTTACTCCCTCGCTCACCTGAGATGACCCGTGGCCAGGTGTTGACCTCGGCCAGAGAGTGAGAGAGCGAGAGAGAGAGAGAGTGAGAGAGAGAGAGAGAGAGAGAGAGAGAGAGAAACAGCACAGAGTAAAAGGAGAGACAGACGGCATGATGATGAGGTTAGAATGAGGTCATGGTCTCAATTTTTCAATACACACAGACAGATCACATAACACTGACTGGCTTGTTATTCACGGTAACAAATAGTTGATTGGAAAATTAAAATATATATTTCTGCACCAAATCTTATATCTCCCCCTTAATTCCTATATTATATAAATGCCACAAATGTCATATGTTCCCTTAAACTTGGCTAAAATCTTTACATTTTTTCAATCTCTCTAACCACGCTCTCAAAGTATAAGAGTTTTTTATTCAGTTGATGATTAATTTGTTTTTAATTTGATTCAGACATCATTATTTTTCAATTGAGAATCTGTTCCATATTATAATGCATTAAAAACATTCCTAAAACACTTCCCCTAATATTCTAGTGCATATTTCTGCATTACTAATGCCGCACCTGTACTGTACTGATACTGAGGAATGCTGAAAGTAAATCAGAATTTGGTTTATTTTATTATTTAAAAGTGGTTTTGACCAATGGGATCGATTCTGATTTTTAGTATTTCTTTATATAATTAAGAAAACGTTATAATAATATATACAATAATATAATCTTATAAACCTAACCAAACCTCAACCTCAATTTCTTTGGACTTTGACGTTTTTCCAGGAAAAACGTGTATTAAAAAAAAAAAAGAAAAAAAAAAAAGAGAGAAGATTTTCTTCTCAGGACTGCCCCATATCATTTTATTATGACTATAAAACAGCAGACTATAAAACACCATATACACACTTGTACATTTCCACTACACACAATCCTAGCTGTAATGACTCACTGAAAATGACCTACAAAAAAATAGACTAATGAACAAATTAGAACTCCTAAAAGGTCTTTAATGTACATTTTTAGTGCACGGTTCGGTTTAGTCAGGAATGGCTCCTCTTTTTTTCTTTTTACCACCAGAGTCCACAGGATTCACAGCACTTAGGCTTTACTGTCCTATAAAGTGGAGCTCACAACAGGCTGAGATCACAGCACAGTCTGGACCACAGCAATAAACCACAGGGTGCGTATTGATCTATTACTGGATCAACATCGCAGAACAATAACCCTGTACTGCCGTCTAATCGTCAGTGGCCACCACTCATAAACGTGATCCGGGGTTTAAAGGCCGAGGCCGAGATCATGGCCCGTTCACACATCATGGCTGGGTTGCCAGGTACTCAGGGCTATTCAGCAGTGGCTATTTATGCGACTTTCAAGCTGGTGAACTCGCATACTGAGGTTCGCTAGGACATATGATAAAATGCAAAGTAAGACAGCTTGCGTCCGTTTTCCAAATGTAGTTTCAAACACCCTGGAGGCGTAGCCGGATTGTCTTATTTTTGTAAACATGTGGGTGTAAGCAAGAGCCATGCCCTAACACAAAATAACAGTACACCTGGAAGCACAGCAGGTTAGGTGAACACATTTATTTTTTTAAGGAAAGCAATTTAAGTGAATACCCCAGGCACTGTAGTGTAGCGTAGTGTGATGGTTACAGAAGTGTATATTTTACATAGCGCAG
Source organism: Noturus placidus (assembly GCA_022414735.1). Lineage (NCBI taxonomy): Eukaryota > Metazoa > Chordata > Actinopteri > Siluriformes > Ictaluridae > Noturus > Noturus placidus. Next base: position 242,725 of record JAFFST010047001.1, read on the forward strand.
ACAGAGTGTGTATGTGCATAGTAAAGGTGACCAAGGACAGCGCTTGTAGATATATGGATACATGGCCTTGTTATTCCCAGGACACACTCTGAATTACATTGTCAAATTTCAGTTAGCAGATGAAACACCAACCAAACGTATTTACATTTGCCCTCAATAAACAGCCAAAACATTAACCTGTGAGAGTATTCTCAATGACGTGTGTGTAAATAGATATGAACGGACGCCTGAGCGTAAAACAACCCACAATTAATCTCTACATACTGAAAACAAACCAGTTCGTAAGAGTCCTGGCGCTGAAGTTGGCTCAGTATACTAATCACCAGGCCCATGTCAATCAGGTTAACCAGCTTATTGTTGATACTAGTTTATTATTACTGGGAACAATAACGGGATGGACGGATTGTCTGTGTAGCTCAGGTTGCAGCATAGACTTTTCTTTAAATAAACATGTGAATCCTACTAGAACAATTTCCACCATCTTTCTGATTCATTACAATGTCATTATATAATCTCCAATCAGGTCTTGACTTTAAATACCACAACCTACAGAATATAAACCCAAATTCTGCCCATCTTAATATATGGTGTCCATCTCATTTTATACACTTGTATATTACAGAGCAGACATTAATTATTTTCATTTTATTCCAATCAAATGAGTTTAGCTGAATGATGAATGTTCATATCTATATTATTCACAGTATCCATCAAAAACCTAAATTAGTTCAGGTTTTCAATCAAAGTATTTCAGCTGATAGCAGACAGCAGTGAATAGGTGTCCTGTCATGTTATCCGTTTGGTAGCAGTAGATCATTCCGGTAATAGAAACTCGCTTCACAGGAGTCAAACTGAATCAATTTCATTCCTTAGTGACAAAAATCGATATTACCCGCATTTGGCAACCTTCACTTTATAAAATAAATAATCATCCCAGACCCAGCTGCCTTTCTGAGGCTTTGAGCAGGCTGAGTGGACACCAGACTATTGAGTGAGTGTGGAGTGTAGGGAAGATGAGAAAATTATAACTAAGCAAGATACAGTACATGTACTTTTGCTTCAATTACAATGTGTTCATAGTGAAGAGCACTCACTTATATACGGTTCCCCCATTTCCATGGCCAAGCTGCTCCTGGTACTGGATGTCTTGTTCATTTATCTTAAAGATTAGAGCAAGAGAGAGAGAGAAATGAACGATAGATACAGAAAGGAGAAAGGACACACAGCCATAAAACAGAAAGATGTCACTAGGGAATAGAAATATCTGGGGGAGGAAAGATGCAACCACAGGCCATAAACAACGGGTTCGGCTCTTGGGTCATTTCAAGAGGAGCAGCGGAGTGGGAGCAGGATCAATAACAACATTTGCTGTCCAATTTAGAAAAGGATGAGTTTGGAGACGGGAAAGATGGCAAAACTAACGACCATTTGTTTACCACCTGTGCTGTCTTGCTTAACTCTGACAAAGGCTGTCAAAACGTGTATAAAACAGTTTGGCCCCCTGCTGACACCGGTGGGCTACAGGGAGAAGTGTGTCCTCTACTAGCAAGATACACAGACTGACCTCCTTCCATTCCAACACACACAAATAAAATGTTCACAAATACAACGGTTCAGTGGGAAGACTTGGCTGTCCTATTCAATGTCTGATTGTTAGTACACCAGTGGTTTCTTTCTTTTTCAACATTATAAATTGTTGTTTTGGCTATGCCCAATGCTTGTGCGTTGCCTCCGATTGATTTTCCCACTCTTCTCAACTTCATCATGGCTTTCTTTTCTCCCATACACAGCTCTCTGGTCTTCACGTTGGTTTATCCGTTTTAACAACAAATGCAGTCTTTACAGGTGAAACCCAGGGCTCAAACCATTCAAAGCTATTAATTGTTTCAACAACTGATCTAACAGGGCACATCTGGGCAACAAGAAACACCCGTATGTCACACGTTCCAATATTTTCGATCACTTAAAAATGGGTGGGTTCAAATAAAAGTTCAAGTTCTAAGTTGTTTAATACATGTAGATGTAAATATAAGGATATGAAAGCTGAATTTATGATCGTCTCAGATTCAGAGAGGGGACTGTATGTATATGTGACGTTTTGATGCCATTAAATGACGTTTGATCTGGTTGTCTGATCAGGGTGACAGCATGTCAATAACACAGAAAGTGTGAAACAAGTATTTTCCCCCACACAGCTGAGGCCAAAACTATGTTAATGCCTTACTATCAAGCTTCATTTAAACTGGGAAATATGGAACTGACTCCAGTGACGGTCCATTGATTAGGGGCGTGTGGGTGGTACTAGAGGCCACAGCTCCCCTGCTTGTACTTGCTACAGGTGTCACATGGGGGCATGATTTACTTAATTGTCTATCTGACACTGGCATCTCCACACTGACACATGCCGTGCTGCTGGACAGAGAAGAGAAGCTCAGAGCAGCAGAATATAGATAACACAGATAACAGATAATCAAGATAAAGATCTCAAATGGACCATGTAGAAAAGTGTCGTGAACTGCTTTGCAACAGGCACTCAATAAGAATCTATTGATACACATGCACACCGCGGACAGTAGCACATAGCAAGTTGTCACATGCCAAGTGCTGTAATAGATAAACTGATAATACATAAACTGCCATTCCTTTAGGATTTCACAGAAATTTTTGATTTAAAAAAAAAAAAAAAAAAAAAAACAGCTCAAGATGAGTTTAAGATATGCTGATAGATAAGATTATCCATAGGGCTCCTAAATTTTTCAGTGCTACTTTAAAATGACACGTAATATTTGAATATAATTTTAATATAAAAATACGTCAAAATAAGTCACAGGTATCAAAACTTGTATATTTATTATTATTCTACAGAGAAAAAAGAAACTACCACACAATCTGTACTGTCAAAATTTGTTTACTTTAAAGTTGTTTCAATTTTGTGTGTGTTTCCCCGAACTTTTGGTTGTATTTGCATCCCACCCCATAAACAGCTTAACTAGAATAGAAAACGTTCATTTAAACATGACAATTGGAATACAGTAAAATGACTGAGGCCAATATGAATTACATTTCTATCAGATTAAATGAGACAGGTTAATAAATGGTACACTTATATAGCGCTTTTATCTAAATTGCTTTACACTGTCTCTCATTCACCCATTCACACGCACACACCCCCCAATGGTAGCAGAGCTGTCATGCAAGGTGCTAGCTTGCCATCAGGGGCAACTTAGGGTTCAGTGTCTTGCCCAAGGACACTTCAGCATGGGATCACCCGGGCCGGGATTCCAACCACCAACCCTACGATTAGTGGACAACCCGCTCTACCGACTGAGCCACAGCCGCCTTTATAATATCCTAATATCCTTTTAATAACCTAATAATTACACAGATTCTAATATTTTAATGTTCCAGCTATTTAAACATTTATGTGAACATATTTTCTATCCTAATAAGTCACAATGTGCTTCTTATGCAATAAGGAGCTTTGTCCTGTAAGAAAACATAGCTCATGCTAGAGATTTTATTTCATTTAAAATAAATGTGATGGGCGGCGGGATGGGTATCAACTAACAGCGAAGACGCAGAACTTGTATATGGCAAAAACGTTAATAAAAGCATTATTTCTTGTGTTATTCCCAAAGATGGCCTTTAATGCTGGTAATATTAAAAGATGAATAGTCAATACACAGTATATCAGTATATCAATGGATAATGGATAACACAAAGACTAAGAATAATCTAAAACCTTATAATTGAGACAGGATACAACTGAGCAGTCAAGCAATGAAGGGCCAAGGACACAACAGCAGCAGTATAGGGATTTAAATTTCTGAGCAGTAGCCTAATACATTAACCACTCATATCAAATGAAGCTTTCTTAAGGAATTGCAGACACCCAGCGTATATGATAAAGTGACTAAGATGCTGGTGGAGAATTTAAATAACTCACCAACACACTTACATAGTGAAGTAGGAAAAACTGTACTGTAGACACATAAATGTATCAGGAAAAGCAGTCAATCATGTTTATCAAAAAAATATATATTTGGAACATATAAAGAGTGTATAGAATTTCAGTACCTGGCCATTGGTTAGTATCTTTTTCAGCTCTGCAGAGGATTTCTTTAAACTGCTAAGCAGAAACAACATGTAAGGGTAGAACATTGTTTTCACTTTCTATTCAATAATTTCTATACAAGACAAATTACACCTAGTAAATAGGACCTTAATGAAGAGCTACCACTCACGCCCTAATATAATTTTAAGTCGATTCTGCTAAATCTGTGTGGAGAAGCCAGATCCCAGGTGTGAATTAATCTAGATCAATGTTCTTCTTTATCAGTGTAGTGTTCCCTGCTCAAGCTCACCTGAGTCATCTCGTAAGGAAGCTGATAACTGGCTGCTTAATTGAGTTGGGTGCACTGGAGTGGGAACCCACACCAGCCTTTTCAAACTAGGAGTGAATAAAGCAGGTCTAAATGTGGTCAGAATTGCCAAAATAAAGCACCACATGGCCTTAAGGTAGTTAATGGGAGCTCATTTGTACAAGTGGTGGCTGAATCGCGAGTTTTTTTTTGTTTGTTTTTTTGTACGCAGGTTCAATTTAAACCTGGCAAAATGTTTCTCCAGAATGCACAGGCTCTCTAAGGTATATAGCTCTTCACTGCTAAGCTCTAACAAGAGGAATGGTCAAATGAAAGGAAGTCATTGGATTGAATAAATTTGCAGTGTAAATTTATATTAAAATTCCAGTCCGACTCACCTGTTGCTGGACAAAGACTCGGCAGGAGAGGATCCCCGGCTGCTGGACGAGCCATGGCGTGTGTTCACCTAAAAGAGGAAAAAGTCAATCAACACCCTCACCTAATTGTGACAAAATTCAACAACAAACCCACAGGTCACTGGGGCAAATAAAATTAAAAAGAGGAAAAGAAAGAGACAGTGGTGCAAAATTAAAGATGGCTTCTGAAGAAGAATAATTACAAACCAACATGACGTCCTTTATTTTTCATTAAAAGGAAGGTTTACAAGGCTAGTTGTTCTTAGATCTACATCTCACCAACTGGGACCAATAAAAAAAAAAGAGAGAAAACAGAAGTGACTAAAAATAACTAGCCTAATTGAGGTCTTTAGGTTATGGTGGCTAGTCCAGCAAATCAGTGATTTGCTTGTTAATTAGTATCATTTAAATGTATACAGCTTCCACCACAGTTTAAAGCCAATTAACTTTCGATTAAAGCAAAGGGCAAAACTAAAAAAAGATTACAAAGACTTAGTACAAACCAAATGCTGGACTGTGATTTGGTTGACACAAAAACATACATCATGTAAGTATGTGAAAACAGAACATTCATGTCTAATGACTACGAGAGGAAACCCAACTTTTCTAAATCTCTTGGAGAGCAAAAGAAGAGATGAAAATGTAAAATAAGAGACACAAAGCACAAATGTCTCGACTCCAATTGACATTTCAATAAGTGGTACACAGCAGGACGTGACGTTTCAGAAACAATCATGTATATGCCTACCTTCAGGCCGTGGATGTTCCGGTTCCCAGGAGTCTTCCCGGCTGCAAAAGTAATTGGTCTGGATTGTAAGGCATATCAGGGTCAGAGAAAGAGATGCAATAAAGGAATATTTTAAATACTTTGGGCAGAAAATGAGGCTGAGCAAAAAGTTTAAATAATTAAAGAGGAATTGCACTGATTTTTCTGAGATGCTACATTATTCACTCATTGAGAAAAGTCATTCAGATTGTTTAGATGAAATAGGCTCCACTTTAAGAGAAACGTACAAAGAAATGTGCACAATGGGGGAATTGGGAACAAGGGATTGGAAGCGTTTAAACCTCTGAAATGTACCTCTGAAAGTTATTACACGAATGATTACAAATACATTACCTAAAGCCTTGGAGACTTTTTAGGCTAATTTTATGTTAAAGTTTGTATAAACTATAAACTAGTGTTTCGCTGTTACTGCGATTCATGCTCTCAAACCTAGTCTCCAGGGGTGGACAAATCAGTAGCCAGGTCACCTGGGACAAACAGATTTTTTTTTTTTATCTGGACTATTAGCTTTTAGTAGTTTTATTACTGTTTTTTTTTTTACTCATCGTTACCCAATGGATTAATTACCATGCACAAATCAGAGATGATCTTTTCATAATCAGGAAAGGAACATGAGGTGAAAGAAAATAAAGTGCATCAAGGGCATCATATGACTCTGTAGTCGCTTCACGGTTATACATACGAAGATAAAAGAAACACACTAGCCTGAAATATATTTTTACGTGTAATGTGAGGACAGAGCACCCCAGCTCATAAGCAAAACGTTCGGCAATAACTTTGTAAATAGGGGGCGAAATGAATCATGTGTAAATGAACCACATGTAAAATTACATATAAATGAATCATATATAAATGAATCATATATAAAT
>JAFFST010047001.1:263387-282856 GCA_022414735.1 Noturus placidus
GAGAGAGAGAGAGAGAGAGAGAGAGTTCACAGTTTGTTAGCTTTTTGTTTCATGCTGATATTATAAAAAATAGAACAAATAAACAAATAAATATCGATAAACCTACTTGTTCACAGGGTTTTTAGTTTCTTAATACTGCAGAAAATACAACGAAAAATAAAAAAAATATTGATATGTGTTCACCAGCTTTTCTGTCTCATTACTGCAATCACACGTGCTTCTTGCTCTCTCGCATGCACTATCTCTCATGACTGCATATCAATGGCTCAAGCCTCTGCTGCACCTCGTGGCTGCATTACCACCTCGGGTGGGCAATATTTTTCTAATAATTCCACCGCAGATTGCCAATTTATTTCTGGAAAATCTAAATTTTATGTCATTTGACAGACAACGTTTTCTGTCATTTTGTTTGTTGTTAAATGTGTGTGCTGTGGTGGACAATAGGCTAACTTTTCTGTTATTTCAGTTAACTTGGCAAAGTGATATGGAACTGTAATGCAGTCACCTGACAGGAACTACTTTAGCTTTGCATTTTCTGAAAATTAATTGCACACCTCAGAACATCTGTCAGCCCATCAGAATCGAGAATTCAACAGCGATGTGGAATAAAGTCCATTATGCCACAGCACTACTGAATTCTCCATTTTGATCGGTCAGAAAGTGTTGATTAATTATAAATAATAGCATGGTTTGGACAGTAGTTCTGATGGTAATTCAAATCACAGGTTTACGGGGAACTGATAAAGCTATAACGCTGAGTTTTTCTGACACTTGAAAGTCTTCAGGACAGAGAGCTCTTTGTCTTATTAACTTCAGAATCATGAAGGTGAGGCAATGGAAGTTTATAGTAGTTATAATGTAAGTGATAATATCAACTAACTTGTTTCACAGATGTAACCCAATTTTAAACATAACACTAAATAGATGAAAAAGTGTGTGGTTTGTGTGTGGTTCTTTAAAAGATAAAAAAAATAAAATGTTTTGTCAAAAGAGGATTAAATACTTTAGGATGTGTTGGGTGGTAACAGTAACTCTACTTCATGTTAGGCTGCATAGCAACATAGATTATTTTCCTATAAGAGCACACACCATTTTTAGGTGTTTTATTCATTACTGGCCTTAAATTGGTCTTAGTCTTAGTGTGTGTGTGTGTGTGTGTGTGTGTGTGTTTGATGATTTATTTATTCAGTACATTATAAGTCAGCCTTTCCGCTAAATATATCTTCTTTTTATTATTATTATTAATGTGGGTTATTCTTTTATCCAGAGTGACTTTGCAGCTTGTTAATGTTGAGATTTTAAGATTTAATTCTGATCCTACTGCTCATATAATTCTACTGTTCTTGATATCTCCTTTTGTTATTACAGTAGTCCTCAAAACTATACACAACTACTATAGACAAAAACTAGATGCTCAACAAAATATGTCAAGGAAATGTCAGTGTTCACATCCTTTAAACATATTCAACCTTTGTAATCTAGTTATCTAAATCAGTGAAATCATGTAAATGATATGAGAGCTATTTATTTCTATATTAAGCAGCTATTTGGGCATTTTCAGTGTGTTCTGTCTTTGAATAGAATAAATTCCCATGTACCTGCCGGGTTTATGTGTTCACATTTTAGTGAACAGTGTGCAGCTCTATTACTATTTTCTGATATCTCATAAGTTATGCCATGATATCTGCCTTTGTCTGATATGTCTGACTTATTGACTTATGTCTGGTCATAATAACTCTTTTGGCTCTGTTTACTTACTTACTTAATTAGCAGGGAATTGTCTTTTAAATACATCCTAGCTTTGATGGCGTCTTACTCCACCACAAGTTAATTTACACTATATAGTGAATCCTTTGTATAATATTGGTCAATTTAATGGTTTTGAATAGCTCATAGTGTTGAATAACCCGAATGACATGTAGTGCTTTGCTACAGACTGCCACAAGGAGAAGTTTAATCTTTTTTTATTTTTAATACTCATGTAGTATTGATAGACAGTGGACCAGAGTAATATGCAATGATAAGATCATTCAGGTGAAATCAACAATGATGGACTCACCGACTGCTAAATCAGCTCAGGTTGCATATCCAGGTGTGGATAACAATAGTGTGTGTGGTTTGTCCAGCTTCTAGTTAGGTCTATCCTCTCAATGGGTTTTCTTTCAAAAGCTGAATGCGAAGTGGAAGAATGCCACTCACAACATTCTCTGCACGCATTTTGTACAAGGACAAAAGCTAAAGGCTTAAATACTCAGCACAGTTAAGTGCAACTGCGCTGTATTCTTGTCTCAAGGTGAAAGTTAAACAGTTTGCTTTCAAACTGAAATGTTTGCAAACTCATTAGATTAATGTTCAGTGAGCAAGCTGACCACATCGTTTTTGCAATTTGAGAGTAAAAGTCTTTTCCCGAAGTCCTAAAATAATAGGCCGAGCAGTGACATTAAGCACGCATTGGATAGTTTGTGCAGGTGAATACACACACCGGATGGCCACCCAATTACATACAAACACACAACCATTAACTTTAAAAGTGGTGGTTAACCATCTGTTATGTCAGTATTTTACAAAGAATTACAGCATGTCACATTGATCTTTATATTCTCCAATATATGGCTTGCGTTATTTGTTGCAGGGTAGAAGACAGGCAGAGATGATAATGGAAAAGTAGGGTTAATGCAGCTAGCAGCATAGTGCTAATGAGGAAACAAATGCAGATGGCAGTTTGTCAAACTGTCCCTCAGAGGCCATGTGTTATGGCCTCTTGCTGGTGTGAATTTAAACGTCCAGTCAGCAGTTCCAATTATCAGAAATCAAACTCAGGAGATGGCTCCGAGGAGGGTCTGAGGGAGTGAGGGCGAGAGAGAGGGCCAGCACACAATGGTTGGTAATTAAAACCCATTTTATCAGTCTAAACTCTCTCTGTTCTCTCTTATGTGATATTGACAAGCTGTTTAGCTGACAAGAAGCTACATTTGACTTCAGACATATGAGCTCGAGGTATTTAACTTTGTGAAGGCTGAGGAAAATAAATATAGGCCAGAGAAATCAGCCACTACTGGAAAACTCCCATCTCTCGCAATACACCACCACCAAACTCTGATTTCCTTCATTGTACAAAATCTTCTTCCATTGATAAGTACAGAAAAGTCATATATTGACGTTTCAAAAAAGTCATAAATTCAGAAGGGAACCATAACAACGCACACTTCTATGACAGCCAAAGATCTCAGATGAAAAGGTATTAGGAGATACGATTACACTGTAAGTACAATTTTGACCCCTAAAACAGCTGATTTATGGTGTTTTCAGAGATCACGGATAATGCTTGACATTCACTTGTACTTCTATGCTATCAATAAAAAAAAAACCACTCGCACTCTGTTTGGCCACCAGATTTATGGCGATGTTTAACATCTAGTATTAAACCAACTGTTATTTATGCCGTAACAAAGTTGTGTTTCAAGTCAATGTACTGTATGATGCTGAGTGAGGTAAATGATGCTTAAAGAGTAGGGCCTGGATTATAGATAAAATAACACTTATATACAAACAGTTACAGTTGCAATAAAAATTATTCACCCACGCATTGCAAATCAGGTTTGTTGTCAAAATTTACAGACTTTCAGCTGTTTGTAATGAAAAACTCAAAGAAATGCAGTTGAAATAATTCAATACAACGAGTCCCTCAAGTGGTTTCCTCAAATTCAACTGAAAACGCAATTTATAAGGATTTCTCCAGTCTCAAAATTATTCAACCCCTTCATGACAAGCATCTTTAATACTTAGAAGCGCACTCTTTTGCTGTTATGACCTGCTTCAAATGAGATGCATAGCTTCTGGCAGAGTTCCTGAGGAATCTTAGACCATAACTCATGAGCAATGGCCTCCAGTTCAGTAATATTCTTGGGTTTGCGTGCTGCAACTACCTTCTTCAAATCCCACCAGAAATTTTTGATGGGTTCAAGTCAGATGACTGTGATGGTACTGTAGAATCTTTCAGGACTTTGACTGGAACCAAGCCTTAGTGGAATTTGAGGTATGGTAACAAAAGCAAAAATTACTACTACTGTAAGTGCAGGAAGTACTATGTGAGCACAAAATGTGCCACTCCTTGCTCAAATTTATACATATACCATCCATCCATCCATCCATCCATCCATCCATTCATCTTCAACCGCTTACTCCTTTGTATATACATAATTAATATTATATATGTAATTATATAGTAACTTTTTTTCACTGTTTCAATTGAATTCTTTTCTTACTACTGAGATACCATTACATATATCTTAAATATAAAGCTTAAGAGCAAAAGCTGAAGCCAAACTGAAAGCAGAGGTCCTGAAAAAGCGTTTTCTGCATGTATAGCTCCTGAGCTCTGAGCTTTCAAATGCTTGGCTGCTGCATGACTGCTGCAATGTGAACATGATAAATAGCATTATTATAAGTATATTAAAGAGTCAGAGGAGTCAAGTCCTTTAAATGGGGTCATTTCTGCCGTGATGCCATTTCCAGTGATCCACAGCTCTACAATATGCAAGTGGATAGAGGCGTGTTCCATATAATGCAAAGCCATTCTGAAAGCAAAGCTGATTCATTACATTAAACACTTCTGCCATGCCAGGCTAATGAGTGCTTGAGTCCTGACCCTGCACTGACACTGAAGATTAACAACCAATCAAACATGATGCTAATGGGTCAAAATACACACATATGCACACACACGCGCACACACACACACACACACACACACACACACACACACACACACACAGCACACATACAAATGCTCTATATAATATTGCTGATAGAATGCTAATAGGAAACTCAAACATATTTTCACTGATATGGCAAGAGAAATGTGTTTTGGTACAAATCGCAACATTTTCCAAGACAGAGAATTGATTATGTTTATGTATGTATTATTATATTATGTATGTTAATTCTTCAGGCCTGATTTCCAAAAGCATCACAGCACAAAAGATCATTATTAATTGGTCAAGGGAGCAGTACATTGAACACTCTCACCAGTTTGTAAAACTTTAAGGTCTTTTGTTTGATTTTGCAATCAGGAAGTCATCTTCTTTTTTTTTTTTCATTTTAAATAAAGATGCCATTTTCTGGGGTATTTTTTCCTCATAACATAGACAATGTAAGCAACACACTGATGTAAAACACATACAGTACATTCATGAATGCCTCAACAAGATAGCACTTATTGCAATTAAGCACAATAAGCAATTAATGCAATAAACAAAATTACATAAAGACTTAAAGGTGCAGTTTAAGGTGTCAGAGAGGAAAGTGGCATCCTGATTTAGTGCAGTATTGATCCTGAGATGGCTCCCGTCTGTCCAAAGAGGCGTGTGATGGGCAGACTCCAGAGGGACGTTTACAACGTCTGTAAGAATCAAACCACATTGTCAGACATAACAAAGGCGGTTGACATACGAACCATGGATCGTACCTGTTTTCTATAGCATTGCATTTTCATTAAAAACCACAGTCGTGCAGCTGAGGCCCCCTCCAAAGCCACAATACAGCGGCAGGACCAGGGCAAACGCCCATGACCCACCGCTATAGCCTCCCAGCCATAAAAAAAAAACAAGGTGGCTTTCCGCAACAGGTTTGAATGTAGATGGAGGTTTGAATGGGCATTGAGTTTGTACATGTGTCTGCTGTTTGGGTTTTGTCTGTCTGTGGCTTTTTCTACTTTAACGTTTTCAGACAGAACGGCCCTCTGCTTTTGTCTGCCATCGTTCTTTTGATGTATTATCCTGATTCACCATTAAAGGAAAGAGATAATATTACATACAACTGTGCCCTAAATAAAGTTAGCCGGCTCTATAGAAGATTTGTGCCATAAGTCAAACATTTGAAAACACAATGGGAGCATTTTTATTCAGTTCTGCACAGATGGGTACTTTAGTTTATGTGAGTTCGAGTGTAATTACAGGGCAAGAGTTCACCCCTTAAGAACCAGTCGGTGACTCAAAATGCTCAGCTGTCAACCTCGGAGCAGACCAGCCACATATTTCTGCTGTCACTTAAATTTTGCTTGACTTCAGAGGGCAGGGATAGAGAGGGGAAACATGCTGTTGTCAACCGTATTATTTTAGCAGGAGAGAGGAGGGCTAACATAGGCTAACCTATCAAATATGATTCCAAATGCAATAAAAGATGTGTAGTTCTATTAGAAGACCCTCTGTAGAAGTTTCTTTCTGTATCTATTGCATCCAGTGCTGCTCTCTAGTGGTAGTGGTAACAGAGTCACAGTCATGTACACCACGTCCAAAGCATTTTGGCTTAAGGCACATCATATATCAGATATATCACATAATTTCCTATATCATGGTATATATTCTGGCATAACATCTAGAAATAATACAAATATCACAAATATGACAATAACACCCAATAATACAAATTCAAAATCACCAAGTGTACTGCCCACTAGCTACCCCAAGAGTCAGTTAAAGTCACGAGTCACAATTTTTTTAAATGATATTAGCATCATGACGTATGTTTTATCCAGATTGCTGTGGTTAGTGAGAAAATAACGGCTGGTGTGTCATACACAGCAATGTATGATACTAAATTAACGATGATTAAAATGACCTGTCCAGGTTCCTTTGTTCTGGAGATTCCTTCAGAACCTTAATGAGTTCCATAAACCCATGCAAATGAGATTAAAATTTCCCACACATGTTGTTAATGCATAATGAAATAATTGAATACTAAGATATAACTTTACATTATTAGGGAAGATATTTAGCCTTGTTTTGTGAGGTCAGAGCTTACCAGGACATTTATTACTATCATTATAAAGTCATTATATCATATGACCACTCATTTACTGTGTCTCAGACATTGTCTAAATTCCTCTTCACGGCATATTACATAACATTCTAAATTACTGCATATTAAATATGGATTTTGTGTGCAATGGCACTCAATCTGGGAGACAATTATGTGTGACAAACCAACTGCAGACTGAATTTTACATCGCTGCATGAAGAGAAGATTGTTAATAATATACATGCTTTATTTAGGTGCAGAGAGAGAGAGAGAGAGAGAGAGAGAGAGAGAGAGAGAGAGTATGTAGTTATCTGGGAAAATTCCTTTAAAATTCCTAACATAACATAAAGCACTGCATGAAAACTCTCTCTCTATCTCTCTCTATCTCTCTCTCTCTCTCTCTCTCTCTCTCTCTATCTATCTATCTATCTATAAACCTATCTATCTGTCTGTCTATCTATCTTTTTCCCTGAGGGACTTTCTGTCATGTTCCCGAATCGTCCAGTGTCTAGAGGTCAGGGGTCAGACCCTAAATGCAGGATTAGTTTATTGACACAATAAGACTTGGCACTTTATTTGATGTTCCATCACCCCATTTACCCACCTATCTCCTGTTTGTTTCTCCATCTCACAGGTCCCGTGGGAGTTGCCGGGACAGGGCAGTTGGGGTTTTGGTCTCATTTAACCCCAGCAGGTCAAAACTCCAATGTGGATGACCTGTCCATAGTTATTACTGGTGCTACTATTTTAATCAGAACAAGGGCAATATTTTGATGATGTGCATTTCAGATGTAGGCAGGATATTGCTGGCTCAGGACACATCTGTAGTGATTATGCTCCTGGAGAGCTGCTTGAAAAGCGTTTAACTCATGCTGTACATGAGCATCTGTTCAATGAAACGAGCAGCCTTGCAGCATTGCCATTCTGTCCCCCCTCAAATACCCCCCACCCATTCAAACACCCAATGCTATTTTGGCAATACTGAATACATATGTTCTGCAAATCAAAACATGAAACAATCAGTTTGCTATAAAAGATAGTAGTACTTAGCATTCAGATGTGGTTTTACTGGTCACTGGGCTTCATCACATCCACATTTTTGCTCCTTAGTTTTCCTAGTTTAAAGTGTTTACTAGATTTGATCCTGTCTTCTTCATAACTCTGCTGTGTGTCAAAAAGACAAACACTGCCATTGAAAATATTCACTACCAAGAAGTGTTTTTTATTTGAACAGCTATGAAGAACTCATGATATCATAATGATGTGATTATTGAATTTTAAAAGAGCCCTTTATTGGCTTATCTCATAATAATTCAAACACACATTATCACATCAATTTCCTCTGTGGAAAAAAAATAAACAAATACATTTTTTTTAAATAAAAATAGTAATAAAAAAGATTTTCAGGGTTAAAATTTAAATATGAAATATTAGAAGCACAGTTGAAGACAGCTGAAGATGGTTCAGTTTCAAAAGCTTATGCCCACTGTAACTTCAGATTACCTGGCTGGTTCTTGGCTGATGGAAGAGAAACGTAAAGATGTCTACTGATGTTGTAGCCCATCTGCCTCAAGGTTCCACATGTTGTTTGTTCTGAGATGTTTTTCTGCACACCATGGTTGTAAAGAGTTGTATTTCAGTTACTGAAGCATACCTCAAAGATATATACCTCAGGCCATTCTCTGCCTATAGAACTGCGCTCACTGGACATTTTTGTTTTTCAAACCGTTCTGTGTAAAATCCCGAAAGAGCAGCAGTTTCTGAAATACTCAAACCAGCCCATCTGGAACCAACAACCATGACACAGTCAGAGATCAGATTTTTCCCTCATTCTAATGCTTCATGTGATCATCACATGAACTGAACCACTTGACCAGTATCTGCATGGTTTTATGCATTGCTTCATTAATATATATCAATGATATGTATTTGATAAATGATTAAATAAAAGCCATTGTTGGAAGTGGACTCCTGTATATACAGAGCTGGAGTGCGACAAAGTAGATGGTAAACTGTTGAATGTGACAAGTCATTATCAGATTGTCACACAGTAGTCTAATGACAATAGCACAGGATTCTTTCCACACCAGGTGTCTTAACAGCTTCATTGCTTTCTCTTTTACACACACACACACACACACACACACAGAATCTGTTCTTCTCGCTCTTCTGGAGAGAGTGATGAATGCCTATGCAAGCCGATCAATCAGCAGATCAGTCAGGGGTCAGCTCGCCCTCGCCTGATCGATACCACTCTTGTTCCTGCAGCGCGAGAATGGCACAGCGACTTTAGCACTTAATTATGTTGTTAATTGCTGTGTTAAGCAGGTCCCTCAGGTTGGTAATTGAGGGTGGCTGGGCCCGCAGATTCCCAGCACAATGCATTAATTCACAAACTCGATAACTGGAGCCGAGTGTTAACATCTTTCTATAGAGAGCCTTCTCGTCGACATGTGCCCTTACAGTTAACTTGCACTTATGTAGATCATTAATATCAAACGTTCTCCCTTGAAAAATACAAAATGCAATACATAATACATATCAGCTATTTTTCTCTCTCTTAGCAGTTTCAGGTATTCCATGAAAAACACAAGTGACATAGGGCATTCGTGTCAAAATGCTCCATCAAGTTATTTAGTAATCAAACAAGAGGCATCATTCTTTCTATGAAAAGCAACCTGAGACCTCAGATAACTCAGTCACTCCATTACACCAGTGTTATCAGCAGTATATACCCACTAAACCTCCCAGCAGGCTTAGAAAGCCCTTCTCATCTATTCAGCACTTGATGAAACCTTCACTTAGTGAAAGCACTCTTTGTGAACTCCTGGAGTTCAAGTATTGCAGGGAGTACAAGACCATGGAGTTTTCAGTTCTTTATAGCACCTGAGAGTCTTTTACCAAAGAGTCAACTCTTTACAGATTACATACTATGGTTTTTGAAGTGATGATTGTTGTATGTACAGCGGTTTAAAAAGGAAGAGTGCCGGGGCTCGATTGCAAACTGGAGAAGCACATTTCAGTTCATTTTCCCTTGTTTTAGGTTGGAGTGTGCATGGGTATTCAAACACCAAGCTAACCATTTGAAGCCATAATAATGCTGAAATCACGATTTGGTTGTTCATTACGCACAGCATCCACAAGAAGTGAGAAAAAATTATAATAAAAAGCCCCATCTAGCAGTATTTTGATGCAGAGAACAAAACTGCCACAGTGAGCAAGACAGAAGTGGGAACTGACAAAGTGTCAGATTTCTTGTTTTTTTCCCCACAGTGGAACAATATGTGATTACTCCACATTAATTAAGCATTTTTCCTTCTTCTAATTGTTGACCAAGTCCCCTTTATTTAACTCTTACTGATCTTCGAATATTACAGTTAATCAGAAGAGTTCATTGTGACACAGCATTTCTTAACATAAGTCAGAGCACTTCTTCACAGTTTTTTACTGAGCATATATGAGAAAATGTTAATATTCCTAATAGTTGATTTTACATTGTCCTTATAAAAGGCTTAATGGTATAATAAAGTGCTAACTAGAAAGAATTGTCCCAGAAGCCTCAGTTATTAAACAACTTAATGCAGGTTTATTTAGCAAACAAACTATATTGAAAAGGCACATTATTTATGTAAATGTGTGCAATAATACTTTGATTAATATGTTATTAAAAATTATCATTAGATTCTAAAAGACATTATATTTTGTAATAAAACTAGAAGATCACGGATCTCCTGGCTATGCTTCACAGTTGAAAACCATGGAGTTACATTCATGTTCATATTTACCTTATTCTCAGTGATTTTATGAATAATCAGGTATTTGCCTTTCATGTTGAAAGTTCCATTTCAACACACCATAACTGTAATTTTTTTGTAAGATTATATTAGTACAACCCTCAGCAATGAGTGGGTACTATGTGCTCACAACAGTTCAAGAAATATTTGGTAAAGAAATGGACAATGTGTTGTTGTTGTTGTTGTTGTTGTTGTTGTTGTTATTTTTACACATCAGTTTCCTGTTTCTTACATCTGCAGATTTTTCAGGAGTGCGATTATCAGCCGTGTGTGTTACTCCTTTCGATTATGTGAAGTCCAGAAACCGACCAAGTCCCCAGAGATCTCCTCATGTCAGCGTTGTTAAATGCCCTGAGGACAAGACGGACACACACACACACACACACACACACACACACACACACACACACACACACACACACACACACACACACTTCAGCCTCCTTTCTACATCTACAGTGCCGAATTTTTTAAATCCCCTTTTCCTCGCAGTTCCTGTTCCTGCTTCCTGGAGAATTTTCTGAGTTTGCACTCCTGCAGAGATTTCAGTTCAGACAATAATTAACTAATATGCACACAGGCTGCTGAATAGCAGGGGCCTCTCGGCCAGACCGGGGAGAGCCCTTTAGGAGCATGGGGAGAAGGGCTGGGGCTACAGCTGTGGCCCTTGCCATTAACACATGCTGTAACATTACACACAACACGCACAAGCTCACACACACATATTCAGTATATGCCATTAAACAGAAGCTGTAACATTAGGCCGAAGCCTCCATGATGGCCCCACCAAGCCAGATGGAGAGGAAATGAGCTCATTGTAAAGATGTCGAGCTGCCAGCAGTGGCCAGTTGATTTTGTTTGCCTAACCTGTTTAACAACCATCCGACTCTTGACATGCCGGCTATTTCTTTTTTAAGGTATAATAACACGTGATGCGACTTGTAAAATCTTGGCCTAGGTGGGCTTCATTTGGGCTTTTAACAAGACTTTTACTATCACTATGGACAGAAGTGGTTAATGATATGACATATGAATAAGTTATCAACAACAAAACAAAAAAGTCCATAGCAGGCTACATTGTTTACGAAAAAGAAACAAAGCAAACAAATAGTTCCAATGACACTGAGCAATAACCCCTGCTCTTGCCATCCTGTGAGCAGGCTTGCCATTGATTAAAACAGCAAGGTGTGCAATAAAGCGCAGGCAAAGTGCTGTCTCCATATGGCCTTAGACCCTGAGGCTGTAGGCAAGCGATCAAGCCTCTCTTCCCCCTGTTCTCTCCTCTCCTCTTCTCGGCTCCCCAGATGGTGGAAACACAATTTAAAAGACCGCCGCAATGGGTCCCTGGCAGAGGCTCAACCGTTTACTCCAGTAATTAACAGCGCCGATACCACAACACCTTTGGGTGGATACTAACTGTGTCACCCTCTGAATTAAGGAAAGCTAATAGCTTTAAGGTTTAGTTGGGAGTCCGGTACTTCAAGATGGGTGGCCACTGCTGTTTTTGACAGCAAAATTAAAAAGGCGAAAAACAATACGCTTGTGGAACATGATGATGATCACCCCGTAATTAGTTTGCAAAAAGCTTCCCATCTAGTGGTGGATTGCAGCAATTATCACATGACAGAAAATCAAAGGCTACTTTGTAAGTGTTAGAAAAATTTACATTTCCTGGCCCGAGGCCGTATGTACTGATTACAAACATATTAAATCAATGCATTGCTAACTGCTAGCACAAATAGGCTGCTGGGTGAAGAGCCTGTAATTGCGAGAAAATGGAGGACTGTCCATGCTTCGTCAAAATGCAGAGAGGGTTAGATAGGAGCAGAATTATGGCTCCTGCTCTTGGCCAAAGTATAGACCTAGCACATTATTACCTATTGTCAACTGTAGAGGGCTTTCCTGGGAGGCCAAACACACCACTGGCCTACAGATCAAAGCATGGCCTCCACTAATTACACTGTAATTATAGCTTCAGCCCATTCAAATCATCCAAAAGCAGGAAATAATAATGGGTAAGAGGTTTTTAATATCATGCATTTGTGAAGACCTAAAATATTCCACAGTAACATTTAGATCAGCCAAGCTGAATTTTACCCTCAATCCGGTTTTCAGCCACCCTGAATTGTACTGTTCTCTTGATCCGCCAGATCTTTAGTGTTAAACAATAAAATCTTTGAGAACACAACCAATTACAGCACATCTGTATTTATGTCGCCCAACAAACCCTTTCTGTCATACAGGAGAGCCATCAAAGAGGGCGCTAAATAAAAAATAGTGAGGAAGAGCAAAAAATCTCAAATTTTCTTCCTGAAGAACCTGCAGCTATGATGAAAGCTGGAAAAATAATGCAGTGAGTGTTGAGTAAGTGCTGATTCATGACAGTGACAGGTTTTTTTTGTTTTTGCTGTTGGTCAAGAACAAACAAACAAACAAAATGCTGATTTAGACTTGGTACAAGTAATATGTACTGAAATATAGCAATTAGTATGTTTGCTATAGATTTGGTAATTTATATGTGGGGGGTCTTTTTGAGTCCTGAAGCCAGTTTATGAGATTTCTGCTTAATACCAGAAATATGAAACTTTGTCAATTCTGGAAAAAAAGTGACAGTATTTGCTGCATGGGCTGAACTGGATTATAATACTACAGCAGCGCCTCCTGTAGGACACTCAGGGAACTGAAAAAATATAAATGGATTACACATTATCATTAGTATCCATACTGACCGAGTCCTATAGCCAAGTATTGTCTTTCATTTAAATGAACGTGCAATGTTAAGAATAAACTACCATGACATTCAGGTCTCTAAGAGAAACCCATGGTCCCAAGCTTAAAATTTCAGAACAGTTCACATGATTCAACTGAAATGAAATGCCACATGTTATGGTTATGATTGGTGAATAGTTGATGTTTACATATTTTTTTTTTACTTTAATCATGTGAAACCAAACAAAATGCATACACAATTTTTTTGCATATTCAAAAACTCATTCATGAAGTCAGATTCAACAATCAACACAGAAAGTATGCTCCAGAGCTCCAGAATGTGGTCAAACCTTTCTCAGTGATCCAAATGTGACATCACTTGGATGAGTTTAATTTTAAAATGGGCTGATTTTAAATAATGCCTTCTTTTTTGAGGCATTATTTTACCCCTCTTAACTGCCACTGGTGGTCAATATCACCTGGATACCATCATATACGCATGCTCACACATGTCCATCCATCCATACCGCTTATCCTACACAGGGTCACAAGGAGCCTGGAGTCTATCTCAGGGAGCTCGGGGCTCAGGGAGGGGGCAAGATGCCAACCATCACAGGCACACACTACAGACAATTTAGAAATGTAAATCAGCCTATAATGCATGTCTTTGTACTGGGGAGGAAACGAGAGTACCCAGAGGAAACCCCCAAAGCATGGGGGGAAGATGCAAATTCCATGCACAGAGGCAGGATTCAAACCCCCATCTCCAGAGGTGCAAGGCAAACGTGCTAACCACTTAGCCACCATGCTCCCGCTCACACATGTCTAAACCTTTCATAAAGTCACAAAGACTATACAGTATGATGTAATATTTGATATGAATACTGTTGTCACACAGCCATCGTTTCCTCTTCTTCTAAAGCCTTGCATCCATTGGTGGGTAGATATCCTACAGTGATCGAATTCTGGGTTTCTACCCAAAGCCATAGCAACAGCTTTTTTTTTTTAAGCCTAATTAACTGACTTCCCAGCATTCAATGATGTAGAATCCACTGAGCAGTCCTTGTTATGCCCAGTACATTCAATATGGTATTATTTGAACCAGATGCGATGATTTGATCATGAAATCCCCGTTACAAAGGAAAGGAGCTCCCCTATCTAAATAAAGGCAGGGACATCATCATCTTGGATGGGAGAAGTGACATGACACTCTACAAGTGGTATCACTTTCTCATAAGCATTACTTAGCGCCAGGGTCTACAAAGACAACATCACTCCTCTGTAGGCCAGTGGTGTGAGTGCAGCAGTCATTTCCAAACACCTTATAGTCAGTTCTAAGATGAGTCTGTTCATCATGACATACTTAACAGGTGAATCTCACTGCCCCTGGTGGTTATGAGGGATTAAATAAAACAGTATAGTTACATTTGTACTTGTGGTTCTGTGAACATTGGATAAACATTACTTTATGATTTTATTACTTTGGGAATGTGTGCCAATCTGGTGGGAACTCGGGTAGAAGATTCTAGGGAAACAATGGGCGTGGGTCACTTCATGTCTTTGTTCAAGGCATGAACAAAAATAATTCTCAAGAATTTGCCCATGTAAAAATGTACAGAATGAGAACATTAAACAACATTTTTAGAAATGCAAGCGTATGTATTTTATTATTTGATTAAGGAAGCTGATAATATTTATTTATTTATTTATTTATTTTTTTTTTTTTTTACCAAGTTAAACTTCTTAAAAGTATCTCCATAAGCCTTAGTTAGTAAGTTAGGTAGTTTATCAGAGTTAAGAAATGGCTGTTCTACCTGTGGGTTTCCTCTGGGTTCTTTGGTTTTCTCCCACCTCCCAAAAACATGCATGTAGGTGGACTCTAAATAAACTAGGTGTTAATGAATGTGTGTGTATGTGTGTGGGTGTGTGTGTGTGTGTGTGTGTTACTCTGAGGTGGACTGATGTCCCATCTAGGGTGTATTACATCTATTATATATTACTCTCTAGATACACTTCCACCATGATTAGGATAAAGCAGTTACTGGCAATCATACTACTATATTGTCCACCCCTACATCTGGTGGAAAGTTTATTTCCTCACTAGAGAATGAGACCAATATCAGTGTTATTGAAATTCCTCCAGGATCAACGTCAGCCTTTAAAAGCACATGGTTTGAAATGAAGCGATCAGAGATAGCATTAATGCGACATGACTCCATCAGGATCCTGGGGAGCTGCTCTATCTCTCTCTCCCCAGGTGACCTGGAGGATTCTGGATGCTGTGTGCAATATACATAGACACACACATACGCACGCGGGTCCCTCTCTGCAGGTGAGCCAGCTTTCCAATCTCTGTCAGCTGCATTTGTGATCAGAGACAGTCGTATAAAAACATCAGTGCGTGACTAATAAATGCACACACACATTCAGATTTCGATCTGGGCTCTGAGAGAGAAAGCAAGGGGAGAAGCTATGGCACGAAGAGCGCACATGTAATTAAATAATTAAATTAGCACTAATTAACATTTGGGTGATGACTTTTACAGCTTGTAATAGGAGAGTGGGAAAAAAACCCACGAGTCAACTTCCTAATGATTCCTGTGTGCTCTGTGTCTCTTTGCCTCAGTTGCCCTAAGTGCAGATAAAGCAACCATCTGCTGGTAATTAGATCTAAATAATATCAGACGCCGTAGCTAATCACGTTGACTGCACATTTAATTAAAACTGCAATGGAATTTTTTTTTTTTTTTTGCCTTATTCCATCCATTTCATTTACCTTCTGGAAAGATCACAATCTCTCATCTCGCAAAAAAAAAAAAAAAATACAGCATCCATCATGCAAGATGGCCATAAAGACCGGAAAATGTGAAATTACCCCCCAAAATTATACAGACTTTAAAACACCAACATAGCCAATACTGATCTTTTATAGCTCATTTCCGTTAAATGAGAGTAGATGCTGGCTTGTAACAGCGGCCCACTACGGCAGTGAGGCTGGCCATAATGGCTTTTTATTTGCTTAATCTCCAAATTAAATGGTGTTTGAAGCTGAAGGCCCGCTCTTTTCTCCTATGCTATTATCACCATCATCATGAACGCATTTTCCTGCCGAGACCAATTTGAATAAGACGAGCAGGCCGTCTCCAGGCTGTGAGATATGTGTGTGTAATGAAGAGAGACATAGAATGAATGAGAGAGAGAGAGAGAGAGAGAGAGAGAGAGAGAGAGCGCTCTAATAATGGGTGCTGGGTAATGGCCCTCCTGGAAGACCTGAAGTGTTTCTAGTTGGTTCCCAGCTGCCAGAGATGTATGCAAACATGGATCATTGACAGATGGGTGGATACACTTATAAAGACACACACACACACACACACACACACACACACACACACACACACACACAAGCAAAGCGAAATGTGAATCTGTATCCTGTCTTTCTTTCGTCCTCGGTTCAACACCCAAAATTGTATTAATCAAATCAGCTACGAGCTTTTCAAATAATTTCCTCTTTTCAATTCAATTAGTCCCCAAGATGGTGTGACTACTAGGGGGATTTTTTCTAGATTTAATTAACCATAAATGAACATCTCTATGAGACATGCACTCACATTTTTGACTGCACTGAAACATCTATATCACATCAATGTTAGAAAAAGTAGAGAATTGAAGCTAAAGTTAAATTCTAAATTTAAATAAATACCATTAAAAGTGGATTTCTTAAAAATGTTGACCAAATTTCAAATTTATTGTAAATAGTGAAGTTGCGCTAGTTTTCCCCAAATAAAATAAAAACACAATTGCTGCATTTGTTTAATTCATTTATGTCTTTCGTTTCTTCTTCTGCGTTAAAAATACAAACCCCAACCAATTTGTCACTTGCATAAAAGTGTGTCTTGAAAAAGGAGCTCCTGTCATCAGCTGAACACACCAAAGTTTATGATAACACTGAATATTTTTCTATCCATCCATCCATTCGTTCATTTTCTGTACCACTTATCCTTGTTGGGTTGTGGGTAACCTGGAGCCCATCCCAGTGGGCATGGGGCACAATGTGTGGGACACCCTATCTGGGGTTCCAATCCATTGCAGGGCAATATTGCAGCTTAAAAAAAATGAATAAAAAATGAATAAAAAGTGCTCCATAAACACTGTAATTTTATAACTTGTGAATAAAGTATTTTTCTGTGAAGAATTTTTTGGCACATTTATGCCATGACATTCATTTTTAATAGTCTTGCCAAAAATGATGCATGTGTATTATCACAATATCAATTCCTAGTGTTTAGGCACCGTATTGTATTATAAATTAGAGAAAGGATGGGGCAGAGATGGGTGGCATGGGTTGTTGCATTGCCTCTTTACAGTTCTAGGGCCCCCTCAATCCTTCACCTCAGGTTACTGTCTGTTTCACATGTTCTCCCTGTGTCCATGTGGGTTTTCTTCAGGTTCACCAGAGAAATGAATGGACATTTCATTCATTTATCTCATGGTTTCCTCACATGTCAAAATGAAGAGACGTGCTGATGACATGTGTCGTAGGGTAAACAGGCAGTCAGCACAGCTTAAATATTAAGATTATTTGAACTTTCCTCTAGTGTTGTTATTCTGCTTTTGATTCTGTTTTGTCCTTGACTTTGATTATCTGCCTTACCTGCTCTATTTGTCTGTTTGCCTGATCACCTGACCTTTTCCTGTCTTAGTTTTTGATTTTGCCTTGCCCTTTGGATTTTATTCTCTCATTTAAGCTGTAATGCCTGCATTTGCTTCCGTCTCCGCCTCCTTTACATGACGCTGGGATAAACTCTGAATCCACTATGACCTTGACCGGGATAAAGCAGTTAATGAAAGTGAGTGAATGGGGCAGGGAAGTTCCTTTAAAAATGCCATTTGTACAACGCAGTATTAGTGAGTATTTGTTAGTGAAGTGTTAGTTCAGAGTCTTGTCTACAAATTTGCTCAGCTAAATAAATGAGTTTAGTCTGTTTTTGTCTGAGCCCTTTCACACCAGATGGAAAACAGTCTTCAGGACTTCTAAGAAATATTTTACAAGGAAACAACCTTTTTTTTGGTGGAACATGCACACACTTTCAGCCAGATATCAGAACACAAAGTGATTAAAGTGTTATTAAAGTGTAGAAACTTTTTTTCCCTGGTGCAAACAGACAGACAGAGAGCGACAGAGACAAAGAGTGTGTGAAACGTTGGAAGCCGGCGGGCTGTGACCACCTCTGCCGTGCTACAGTACTGTTCTGCAGACGCTGACGCCAGTAGTGCCACTGTGCCTGCTGCTGGTACTCGTCTAAACATGCTGGCAGTGCCAGTTCAACTCTCCTCCATGTGTTTATGCTCTGCTTCAGACATCTGCCTGCCAAGACAAACTCTTACATTCAAGAGCTTTTACTATTCATAGCATTGAAACACTTCCCTGATGTAATTGTTGAAATTGGCACTACAAGGCCAAGTGGAAATTGATCGTTTTCAGTCATTATTTAAGGACAAGTTAAAAAAAAACATAAAATGGATGTTTATTTCTGAAGGGGATTTAAATTAATTAATTTACTTGCACAACTTTTTTAATATTCTAGAGAACTAAACTTTTTTTTATCTCATTACAGCCCATCTTAGGAAATACGGCTGCCTTTGGGTGGTTATCTTTATTCCTCATTTTCTAGAAGGAGAGTTAAAAACACGTGCTGTATTTTTTGTAGTTAATTTAGAGAAAACCGCTATCTTGCTCTGACCAAAATGACTTGAATGCACCTGATGTCATAATTGCGACTTCCCAACTTGTAAATATGAACTTCCCAGGAGGGTCCATCTTTAGAAAAGTAAAGTGTAATAGTCAAGTCAATGTCAAAAGAAAGAAACTAAAATGCAATTAAAATTGTGTAACCAAGCTGGCTAATATGAGTTCACATGACAGGATTTTAAAATAACATTATCACACACACACACACACACACACACACACACACACACACACACAAATATATATATACAGTGGTGTGAAAAAGTGCTTGCCCCCTTCCTCATTTCCTGTTCCTTTGCATGTTTGTCACACTTAAGTGTTTCGGAACATCAAACCAATTTAAACAATAGTCAAGGACAACACAAGTAAACACAAAATGCAATTTGTAAATGAAGGTGTTTATTATTAAAGGTGAAAAA
>JAFFST010047001.1:291719-302210 GCA_022414735.1 Noturus placidus
CTTTTTCACACAGGGCCATGATGGTTTGGATTTTTTTTCACCTTTAATAATAAACACCTTCATTTATAAATTGCATTTTGTGTTTACTTGTGTTGTCCTTGACTATTGTTTAAATTGGTTTGATGTTCCGAAACACTTAAGTGTGACAAACATGCAAAGGAACAGGAAATGAGGAAGGGGGCAAACACTTTTTCACACCACTGTAGATCGGTAAGTCTGGGCTGAACTTCTCAATCTGCCATTGTGACCACCACCAGGAAAATCCTAAGGAAAATTAATGAATAAATTTATAAATTAATGATAATTTTTGAAACAACCAACCACAACCCACAAAAAGTCATAGTGTAACTGTTCAAAGTAGATGGTAGAGTGTACATAGGGAAGTGCAGACAGCTAATCAAATCGCAACCTGCAAGATTCTGAACCTTGGCAGCGAAATGATCCTATGCTATGTGAAGTGTTCAATGTACGATGTGTACGATGTTATGTGGGCTATGAGCAGAGCATCTGAGTCTGGGACTATTTAAGGTGTGACACCATGAATAAAAGTCTTCTGTTAGTATTTCTCATTTCTATTTGATTAATATTACTCAGAAAGCTTTTATCTCATTAGAGTTTGATGCATATTTACATGTATAAGGCCAAGGGTTTAATGTGGAGGCCTGACTTTTTTCAAGGGTGCCAGCAATGTGGATTTCAGTATTCTTTGTAGTTTTAGCATCAAAATAATATCAATTTTCAATCTTTTCTTGCAAAGAAACATGACACTAAAGCCTCTAATCTATCTTAATGAATACATTCATATTTAATGATCAAATGTATTTATACAGCAGTTAACAGGTGCTTTGGATTTACAATTTTGAAATGAAACCATATCTGTATAAAGCTGTATGAAACTGTGTTATATCATCATTATTATTCTCATTGTTATGCCATGTTATGGTTTATGTCCTTCAAATTATATTACCAGAGATTAGCTCAGCTTTCTTTTCAAATATGCACAATTCTTCCCTCCCCCTCTTGCCCCCCGCAAAGTAAAGAAGCAAAAAAAAAAACACCCCGTAGGCGTAAATAATTCAACACTACCATGGTCTGGAATTTCTAAAATGTAGGGAGAGTTCTCATGCTAGAAATGTGTCTGGTGGCTGATGAATGGTGGATCTGAAGAATACAGGTTTGCCTAAATATGAGGAGATGATAAGAAGGTTTTAAAACCTATACAGGACATGGCCTTTTTAAAGGGATAAAAAGCGATGTCTGTGTGTCTTTCTTGAGCCGTAAACCTTCTCGCGAATCTCTCTTCAGACCTAGGTAGTGAATGATGAACTCAAATAACAATTACACCATTTGAGATATACCTTTTTATTAAAAGTACATTAATAGCAAATACAATGACATGTATAATTGACTCTTTAAATGCAGAGAGAGATAATAAAAGTGTATCATCATACAAAAAGACAGACATTTAAAGCATAAGCACAGCTAAGCACAATGTCACAGAATAAGACAATTAAAACAATCAACAAATAACAAGCACAGTAATGCAATACTACTCAAAGTTAACTCAACAATTTGCTGATAAACTTCAAAATAAAAAAAGTATAATCTTTTCTCAAGGATGAAAGTCTTTCATTGTTGTTTGGCAATAAGGATGGTTAATCCATAATCCGTAAATACCAATATCAGAATATAACTGCTATACATAATCACAGATGATCATTGTTTATCATAACAATACATACTACTATTTATTATAACATAATGCCTTAAAGCATGGAATAAACTTTAAACATATTTAGAGCTTTCTAAATCTGTTCCTGGTAAACTGTAGTTACTAACATTTTCGCAAATGTTGATTACTAAAGAGGTCTCCAAAATATTATCTAGTATATTTAGTGTAGTAATGCACATTTCTGCAATTAAACTCCAACAACTGAATCATTTGGAAATACTGATTACTAAACATCACATACAGAAACTGTGTGACACGTGGCATGGCAATGTGGACAGATTATAGCAATCATGGTGTACTACAGGAGTAATGACAACCTTTCATTCTTCAGGCACACTCACTCCATCATCATCATTTTCATAATGCGCTAAAATGCATTGAAGGTAAAAACTATGTTAAACTATGTTCTTTACATGAGGAAGCTTTATTATTCACGCACAATCTTCGCTTTGATTTCATAATCCCCAGTCTCTTGAACTTTGGCAGGATTTTACAGCCTGCACGTAAAAGAAAGAAAGAAACAAAAACATAATCTGCTATACACGATCTTAGAAATGTTTCCCTTTTAAAGCCCTTTCCCTATTTCTGTCTATAGTATAAAAATACAATGATGTCCAAAAAACAAAAAAACAAACCTGCCAGCAATTTTTTTTTTTTGCCTCTTTTCCCCACCCCGAAGAAATTGTTAACAAAACAGTACTTGGCTAGAAACTTTCATCAAACTCTGAAAACAAGCATGCTTCAATCCAGAAGGCTTATCTATAAACTATTCAGGAATCATGAATTGATTAGTATCAAGAGTAGAAAATTCATGCAAAGGCACACTCTGAATGGAGTGAACTGTTCCAGGAGGAGTCTGAGGATATCTATACATACTTGTACATAAATGAAAGCTGAACTGCTGCTTTTGTAACAGATGTTTAACAAAGATGGTTTTGGTTGAATTAAAGTTTATAATATAAATAAATGTACCTGAATATATACATACATATACCCATGAATACACGTTAATTCATTAATTACCATGAATTCAACCTACCATGAATTTTTCTTATAGAAACCTAATTTAAAGGTTTAAATATATATTTTTTTATATTATTACTTAACTGGAAATTAGAACAGAGCAGAGATATGGTTGTCACAAATGTCCAAAACTAAATATTTTGTATTATTTTGGATTACAATGCCCCTTGCAATATTTGGTCTATGCAGAAAAAATGCATACAGTACACACATTGCTTTGTTGTAAAAGTCACATTAATGTACTAACCATTTGTATTTGAAAATTGCACTGCCACTAACCTGACAGATGTTAGGAGAGGACAGATGACCTGGAGATTGGTGCAGTCTAGTTTAGATTTTGTCCTATTAGTGCTGCTGTATTGTTTCCAAAGCAGAAGCCATTAGACGTTTATCTCTCTAGACAACATGCCTGTATATATGTCCCTAATGCTCCATATGCTCCCCATAACTACTGGTGTAGCACTACACTAACTGCACCAACACTAACAACACTAACAAATGGGCGTATTATAATTAATCTATTATATAATATATTTGTTGCTTCGCTCAGTATTTTGCAGCACCTTCGATGGTAAATAATTACACATGTTTCATACACTGAGGTGAGTTTGAGATGAATTAACCCTATTTAACACGAATGAACAAAGCAACAAGAAACTCTAGCTCATGGCTGAATGATAACAGGGTTGCATTTCTTTCTGTACAACTGACAAACAAAATGAAATCAGATTCAATCTATGTTGAAGGAGAAGCAATGTGAGCCTCTATGACAAGCTGTCAATTGATATCTGAGATCCTCTTTAACCTAGTCAATGTAATGACCTCTTTATTTGTTGTCTACACAACACCCAGGGACCCGAACTGAATCCCTGCTGCAAATATAGAACAGACTCGCACAATACCAGAGCTTCAGCATGGATATCAGTTACACACACCTTCCACATACAGGAAAGAGAGCTGAGTGTCAACTGTTCCTCAGAGATGGGGATATCTGAACTCACCAGGAGCCTGGCCAGACACATACAGACACACAGCGGAGACAGCTGGCACACAGATTAAACAGCTACCATAAGCACATCTTACGAGAACACACACATGCACTGTGCGAGACTTGGCATGGCTCCATGTAGATAGATTAAAAACAATGATGTGGAGCTCTACCAAAGGAGTAATAACAACCTTTCATCCGTCAGTAATCTACAGTGACACCCTTCCCCCTCCGCCCACCATCATTCGGTTTTCTTAATGTGCTAGTGTATGCTCATTGCAATGGTGAGATTAAATCATTGTATAGCATTCCAATACTGTTTATGGGAAACTATCTCGACCTGCTATTTACCGACTGTACGTGCAGCGTATATGAGATTACCACAAAGAATTTCCGCACATATGGAATACTGAGAATACTCAGTACTGAGAAAAAAAAATATTATTCACTCATAATTAACTCTTTTTAAATCCCATGTGTGGCACCCTGAGAAAATCCTTTTCTACTACACATAGTTCTGTTTCTCTTTTACATGCACCTCAAATTCTCCGCTTCACAGAGCATCACTGACGTTCTGACAGCCGATATCTGATCACAAACGGAATTGATTAGTCTCCTTTTTTTTTGCTACGGCATGTACGGTAGCTATCCAACATCAAAGTGCAAAATTCACTGTGTAAGGAAATCACACTTGCAATGTTTCTGACATTTTGACATAGGCAGAATGTCTTTTTATCACCTTATTTTGTTAAACTGACTTCTTAAGCAACACGATCTTTTGCTCTGATTAAAAAGTACATCAAATATTTCCATGTCACTTTAGGGGTCGTATATTTATAGTTTCTTAATGTACAGGTGTCAAATTATGTTATATGCAGGAAAAACTTTTTGATGCTATCTTTTTGTCTATCTGACGGGTTTTCCCAGGCCGCCATACATATGTCTAAAATATGCAACGATACAAAATAAAATAAAATCTAAAAATACTTTACAATGCACAGCAATCATGCAGTATAAAAACGACAATTGTTACACCCTAAGAATGTAGATCTTGGTATGAGACAAACAATACAGTCATCCATTTTAGTCCCAGCTCTGAAAGGAGAGTTTCAATCCTTATAACTTTGACTGAAGAATTTATTAAATTGTTCTGTAACGCATAACCGTGTACTGTTGTTAGTCTTGCATCAAAGCTGAGTTTTGATTTGATTGAGCAGGGTTTCTAGGATTTTTTTCTCACTACAGGGAGATGTGTTGAAATTCTTGCCTGTAGTAACCACGCAGTGGTGAACAGACATTAGGCTGAAAAATAGCAGTGCATTATTTTAACAATTAATGATAATAATTTAACTATTGCATCTCAAAGCACAGAGGAATTAGGGCTATAGAAGAGGAGGGTTCATTTTTAAATGACTCAATGAGCTTGCTTAGTTCTACCTCTCAGAAACTTATCCTGTCATGAGACTTATGAGGGGGGCGTGATCAGTAAGGATGAAATCAAAAGGCAAGCATGCAGGTGACAGAACGATGCCTCGGACAGTTCTGACACAGATCTGACGATCTCACATTAACATTTATAATATACTACATAATAAGCTTTCTTCTGTTAGTTTTGTTCAAACAAAATTAACCAAAATATAGACAACTACAGCTTTAACTGCAACGTATATAAATTCCTTAATATTTCACTGTACACAGAAAGACAACAAAGGGAAATCTACAGTACACATGATCAAACAAATTGATTCAATTCACCAAGATCCAAGAAGCTAAACAGGACATCGGCGATGAACGATATGGACAAAGCAGAAACAAAAATTTGACTGTTTAATACACACTTCCTCTTTGAGATGAATGTGTGTGAAAGTGCTACTGGGTGGGTTCTGTAAGGCTCTAGTTTCCTATTGACTCATGGCTTTTAAGATCTCAGTTCCTATATGAATATATATCTGTTTGTGGGGTTTTCGGGTTGGTTACTTCCTGTTGGAAGAGGATTTTCCTAGGACTCGCTGGAGCAGCGGATGGAGGGAGAGCCCATCTGGGTGAGCACCTTGTCCAGCCATTGCAGGGGTCCGTTCAGGTGCAGCTCTATCCAGCAGGGGGTGCTAGTGACTGTCTGCCGCCTACAAAGCAGAGTAATGGACAGAAGGGGTGAGAGAGTGAGAGAAAGAAAGAAAGAAAGAAAGAAAGAAAGAAGGTGAAGGGGAGAGAAGAAAGAGATGGTGTTGATTAATTTTCATTAAGCGCAGCTCTGAAGGTAGTACCAGCTGCAACAGGGACTGGCATGGTAGACCTATGCCTAATAATAAACGAATACAGAAAAAAATGTGTTGTTATTTAACAAATAAATAAATGGAATCATAGTGGGGCACTGTGACTTAGTGGTTAGCATGTTTGAGGGTTCGCAACCTCGGACCTCCTGGGTCAGGGGTGTGAATCCCTCCTAATGTTCTGTGTGTGTGGAGTTTGTATCTTCGCCCCATGTTTCGGGGGTTTCCCCCAGGTACTCTGGTTTCCTCCCCAGTCCAAAGTCCAAAGTTGTAGGCTGACTGGCATTTCCAAATTGTCCGAAGTGTGTGAATGTGTAATTGTGCCCTGTGATGGGTTGGCACCCTGTTCATGGTATCCCCTGCCTTGTGCCACCAGTTCCCTGGGATGAGCTCCAGGCTCCTTGTGTAGGATAAGCGGTATGGAAAATGGATAGATAAATCGATGGATGGATGGAAAAATTTTATCATTGTTATGGAGAAGCTTATGTATGGAGAGGTTTATGTAACGTTTATGGAAGGAGTCTCTAATGTCCACCAGGAGGTCCAATTAAGCTCAGAAAAAAGGTGGGGGAAACAATGGTTTATAGCTGCTATAATGTAAGTGATAACAGGAGCTAACTTGTTTCACCGATGTTCAACAATATTAAACATAGCTATACATGGTTAAAACATATGACTTGTGGCTTTGAAACATTTTTTAAAAATGTAAACGTTTAAAGAAGTATAATATGAATATATATGAAAATCATCTTTGGAGTGGTAACGGTAACGCATTACACCATCCTGTCATGTCTTATCCTTTACTAATTGCAGCTACTAATCTCAGATGATTTATTTAGGTAATAAATCAGCAGGTCATGACACAGCTGAGTGGCTGCAGTGACACTAGTGTGTCTGGATTTGAGCTCAGTCTGTGTGTAAACTCTGCTCTACACGACTCCAGTCTCTCACAGGGATCACCATCACTGCCAAACACACTCTCCTACATTCCACCCTGATTACACAATGGCCCAGTCTCTTTCTCTCCATTTTACACTCTCACACACTCACTTATACACACACACACATCTTGTCTCTGGGTCTTGGAGACCTCGACTCTATGTCTCACCTTACTCCATTCTTATTCTGCTCTTCTCCTCAGAGTTGCTTTTTCTCTATCTGATTCTCTCTCATACTCTTTTGCTCATGGTCTCACAACACACACACACACACACACACACACACACACACACACACACACGCACACGCACACACACACACAGTAAGTCCAAATATGTCTAATTGTGGTTTCCACTCTGTGTTCCTAATTGAGTTTAATAGATGCTTTGACACTTGAGGAAATGTTGAAACAACTCCCTCTCTCTTTTCCTCCCTGAATGTCTCTCTTCAGATGCAGACCGCTTATTTCCTGCAGCACATTTTAACTCCTTCAAGACTCTCAGCCCCTCCACCACTATTGAAAATTCACTGAAGATCAAACAGAGGCAGAGGAAGTGCGGGGTGGTGTTGGGAAAGTAAGAGGACGGAGAGGAAAAAAACACGATGAAAGATCAGTTAAGAACGGGAGTGACACATGAGATGAGGCTCTGATTTGCAGGGATTTATTGCCTTAACTTCAGTTTAAGGTTTGTACT
Organism: Noturus placidus; assembly: GCA_022414735.1. NCBI lineage: Eukaryota > Metazoa > Chordata > Actinopteri > Siluriformes > Ictaluridae > Noturus > Noturus placidus. The sequence goes on from JAFFST010047001.1 coordinate 299,367, forward strand.
GCTTTACATTATTCCATTCAACCTGTAAGCAGAATAAATGACTCACTGACTGCACTAATGGAGAGGAACATGCCAGCCCAAGTACTGCTCCAGGCACAGTTCTGCATGTGGAATTTAGTTTAATATGTGATGAGGATGAGGAACTGTCTTAAGTATTCCAACATAAATGTCATAAATCATCTTTCACATACTTGCGCTTTTAAATATTAAAAACTGTGTATTTAGTTCCGCAACAGACAAAACGTTCACCCGGAAGTTCCACAGCCTGCTCTCTGGATGGCATTTTCATAGGAGGCCAATTTAATAGGAACATTGTGCACTTGCTCGTTCATTTAATTTTCCAATCAGCTGGCAGCAGTGTAACACATAACATAATGCATAATGCAATGCTTTTTTTTTTTTAATGGATGCTTTTTTTTTTTGGCACCGTTTGTTTTTCGCACCGTGTGTAAACTCCATAGACTGCTGTCTGCTGAAAATCTCATGAGATCAGCAGTTACTGAAGTACTCAAAATAGCCCAGCTGGCACTAACAACCGGGCCACAGTCAAAGCCGCTGAGATCCCATTGTTCTCCAATTCTGATGGCTGATCAGGTGTTCCTATTAAAGTGCATGTTGAGGGTATATTCTATAGGACGTAGTTATGAATGTCCCTAAAGCCAAACACGTTTGTATTCTGTACCTTGTTTAGGTTTTCAAATAACACCCATGTAATGGGAAATTAAAATAAAGCTGAGCAATGTCGAGCGATCAAGCTCAGAGCTACTACCAGTTTCAAATTAGCCTGACACTGTAGGGCCCTTGAGCAAGACCCTTAACCTTATCTGCTTAAGGGGTGCTGTATCATGGCTGACCATGGCTTCCTAACAAGCTGGGATACGCAAAGGAAAGAATTTCATGTGCTATACACGTGAAAAAATAAAGCTTCTTCTTCTGATCACTGATGCCACACAACACAGTGGCTAGCCTATTAATGCTAGCTAAAACACAAGGTGTGGTTGAATACCTCTGTCTGTTATGATCTGTCTCTGTTGTCTTTGAGTTAGCTAGCTTGCTACCATTGGCCTCGGCCATGGACACACTCCAACACAAAGACAAGGAGCAGTGGTTCCTCTATGTTATTATGTCTAAGGACCTGTGTCAAGCTGTACAAGTAATTTGGGGTCGAGTATGTAGTCGGGCACAATGAGCTAGGACATATCTGAGCTGGGTGTGCATTTGGAAACCCCTACTGTACCAATCCGAGTCCATCAGCTCGGACTGAGAATGAAAAAGAGAAGCAGGCTTTCTCTGTTGTTTCTGGTAATTACTATTACAGACGTTCTAGGATACAGCAGCTCAGGAACAGCATGTTTTAGAGTAGTTTTTTTTTCCTGACACAATAATATTTTTCAAACAAAGCAAAAAAAATATCCTAAGCACTGTAACTTTAAGAAAGTGTGGGGTAAGAAAACGAATCTGTTGGTGTGAGCAAGAAAGAGAGTGAGTTGAAATGTCTACTTCTGTTCGAGAAACAGACTTTCTCTATTTTCACTCTTTCTTCCTTTCTCATGTTTTTTTTTGTCTCTCATATGTCTTTATGGTGAATTTCCCAGTGGAAATCCTCAACTGGTTTCAATTATGGTCTTGGTTTCTCTTATTCCAATAAAAGATTACTCACAAGAGAGAGTGAAACAAAAAGGCAGAGTTGAGAGAGAGAGAGAGAGAGAGAGAGAGAGAGAGAGAGAGAAATAAAAAGGCAGAGATGAGAGAGAAAGAGAGAGAGAGAAACAAAAAGGCAGAGTATAGAGAGAGAGAGAGAGAAACAAAAAGGCAGAGTTGAGAGAGAGAGAGAGAGAGAGAAATAAAAAGGCAGAGTTGAGAGAGAGAGAGAGAGAGAGAGAAATTAAAAGGCAGAGTTGAGAGAGAGAGAGAAACCTGGAAACTCTGACACTTCTCAGAGCAGGGTGTGTTTTCAGAGCTGTGTGACCTGCTAGCACTGACCTGACAGTTTACACGGCTGGCTTGCTTATCTAGAGGTCTGAAGGTGTTCATCCAGTGGTGATTCTGGTTAGTGAACGCCAAAACCAGCAAAGGAAAATGCAGACAGCTCAGACAGACGGATCTCTACTCAGACACACATTCAGCTCTCCTCTCAACACTGCACCAAGAGTCTATACACAGGTTAGCAGAAAACAACTGACTGATTGTGATACCTTTTCTTCATTTACACTAATACCTACTAATGACTTCCATAAAAACAGCACGTTTAGAAATATGGGAATGAAACCTGGAAGGGTTCTATGAATAGCCAAAAACCTCGATCTATTCTAAAAAACCTTCAAACATCAATTCTCTGTGTTTCTTTCTTCTCGGGTGGATCTCACAAGCACTTCTGACTAAACATTAACCAGACTTTAGTCATAATGATATCTCCTATTATAGTGCTGTTGAATTAATTCAAGTTATAAATGTTATCTAATGTCTTTCTGTAGAAGAAACTAATTAAGGTAGAAATAGTGTAATGATTGAAAAGATCTATCTTATTATTATGTGTGTATCCATGCATAAAGACTATGTGCTTATATGTGCGTATGTGTGAGAATGTTTTTCAGTTCCTCTCTGTTCCCAGAAAAAACATCTAATCGCACCCGGGTTACTCCTCTCAGCTTCAGCAAAAAGACATCTGGCAGCTCCTGTTTTGAAGGTCACGCCGGAACTCACAGATAACCACATCTTAACTGCATTAGAAATGTGTGTGTGTGTAAAGAACAAAGCTGTTCTGTCTATGTCTGTTCCCCTCCTTAGAGACGAAACAGCAGAGATTGTAACTAGGGCTTTTCCTCAATAAATGGCAGGAGAATG
>JAFFST010047003.1:5252-17597 GCA_022414735.1 Noturus placidus
ACACAAACCAGACACAAACCAGACTCAAACCAGACACAAACCAGACACAAACCAGACACAAACCAGACACAAAGCAGACACAAAGCAGACTCAAAGCAGACACAAAGCAGACACAAACCAGACACAAAGCAGACACAAACCAGGAACATGTGGAGCTTTGGTAGAACCGAGGATCTGAAGGACTGCAACTGGGCGTCCTTGGGCAAGTGAAGCTTTGGTTCCCACTATCTTGCTCTCTGGGTAAAATGACATCTAAATAAATGTGATAATTCATCGAGGCTACAGTTAAAGATAAATACAGGGTTTGTCAGTGGTTCTTTAAGGTTAAAGGTTCTAGCTTTCTTACATTGACACACTGATATAAAGTCACACAAAAAACCTCAAAGCAACAGTTCCATGGTGTAATTCAAACCAATGACTGGGATACAGTGTAAAGTAATAATAATAATAATAATAATAATAATAATAATAATAATAATAATAATAATAATAAGTATAAGTATAAGTATAAGTATAAGTATAAGTATATATGTATGCTGCACCTGCAACTACCAATCAGTTATCTATGGTCAGATTTATCAAAATCCTATGAACAGATTTTGAAGCCAAAGCTCTCTAATGCCTGAGCTTAGAAGATCACATGGGTTAAGCATCAGCATGATCACAGAACAGGATTGCACCAAGATCACTCCTCTGGGCCATAGCTCTCACACTAGACCAAATAAAACAACCGCCTAACTCGGTCCCTAGAATAGAAGATAGACCATACAGTGTGGGCTGGTTGATCATCCACCATCAAGGGAGAAGGACAACCATCATGAGCCATCGTCAGCAACACCAGCATGGGTAACAGACCGGTAACAGGTCTGATTAGGGAAGCTCAACTTCCATGATGGAAACCATAACTGCAAGTTCTGCATGGTTTCCTCTGGGTACTCCAGTTTCCACCCCAGTCCAAAGTGTCCATAGTGTATAAATGAGTGTGTGAACGTGCCCTGACATGGACTGGCACCCTGTCCAGGGTGTACCCTGCCTTGTGCCACATGCTCCTTGGGATTGGCTCCAGCTTCCCCACAACCCTGTCAGATAAGTGGCACAGAAGATGGATGGATGACAGAAAGCAAGCACTCTGCATCTTCCAAGCAAGAAAACTGAATTGACCAAAACATTCCTAATGTGAGACGTACAGAAGGAGCCGAGGCTTCCAGGGAGGTAGTAAAAGTTGGAGAGTTCAAAACACCTACACATGAGTTTGAGTTTTGCTCTTGTGCACCCTGACAGTCAAGTTTAACCAGGAGCAAACATCATCTCTCTCTTAAAACAGGAAATGTATCCATAAACCCAGACGTACAAACCATGGCAGCAGCACCCAGGGATAACACAAAACAGAGATGAAGCACTGGCACAAATACTCAGAACATGAAACCATAGAAGAACTCCAATTCATGGTGAGGTAATGGGTAAAAACCCCTCCGTCTCCAGGGTGAGGAATGTTTTCAGTGTTCTATCTGTCTGTGCCTATATCTTTTATTCTCAAGATGCAGTACTTCTCCATATTCCGATATGGTTGCACTCAGTTCAGTGTGATGGATTATGAGTGCTGTCGCTGCTGGCTGTGTTCGCTAAGTGTGTTTTCAGAATAAAGTGGGAGCGCAGTGTGTCAACTTTTACAGAAACCTTAAAGCTCTGCTTTCTGCTGTTGGAACTTCACTCAGGGTTTTTTTTTTGTTGTCCTTTTGTTCCCCTCTGCTGCTGCACGGTGATCTCTGGGTGAACTACAGCAGGTCAGTTCAGTATGTATACACCACCTGGGTGAAGGAAAACAATGCATATCTATTACAGTCTGTGAATTGAAGAGGAGAAACTCAGTAATGGAAGCACCCAAACAATCCGAGGTTACATTTCCCAGAAATCCCAAGCATATTTTATAGCTATAAAGAGCTTTGCGATGCCTTGGAGGCTGGAGCTGCTGTTATTCTTAGTTGGGTGCTTTACCCATCATTAAGAGAGAGAAGTGGCCTCATAAGAAGAGAGGCATGGACTCTCAGATCCCTATAGAGGACTTAAATATAGAGCTGACTCAGCAGTATCTCGCCCACAGAGCATCTGATGCCTACTGAGGTTGCACAACCATTCATTTTTACCTGTCAGCTAGAAATTTATCAGCTTCTCCATAGTTCTCCAAAGAACAAACTGATTCACGACATTGCTGTTTTATATCGTTTTATTAGTGCAGTTAACTGTCGAAAAACAACAGCAAAGAATGCATCCGACTGCACTTTTCAGCGAACTACACAACCACAACCACCCACGGGCTACAAATGACATTTCCTGCTTCCATGCTTTTAAGGCTACACTGTAATGTATGACAATAAATACATCAATGCCATAAATGTGCAAAAAGCAACGTCTTGACCAATTACTTTTCTCGGTATTCACAAGCGAACTAAAATGTAAAATGATAATGTTAAACAATTCTACATTTTTTCTGTGTATAAAGGTGAGTGTTTGCCAGTATGGAACTTGACCTGTGGGGCTACATGAAGATGTAACCTGGTTAGGTTTTCACACGCGTCAAAAGAAAATGTGAATTGCCAGTTAAACACCCCAGTGACAGTGAGACCAGAACACACACTCGACATTTATAGGGGCGGCTGTGGATCAGGTGGTAGAGCGGGTTGTTCAATAATCGTAGGGTTGGTGGTTCAAGTCCTGGCCCATGTGACTCCACATACTGAAGTGTCCTTGGACAAGACACTGAACTCCAAGTTGCTCCTGATGGCAAGTTAGAACCTTGCATGCAGCTCTGCTACCATTGGTGTGTGAGTGTGTGAGTGTGAATGAGACACAGTGTAAAGCGCTTTGGATAAAAGTGCAGACTATTTACCATTTCCAACCATCTTCTATACTGCTTGATCCTTTTCATGGTCATGGGGGAACCTGGAGTCTATCCCAGGGAGCATCAGGCACAAGGCGGGGTACACTCTGGACAGGGTGCCAGTCCGTCACAGGGCACATTTACCATTTATTTATTATAATCTTTTTTACATACAGACTCAATGCATCTTCCCATGGCTTGCTCGTCTCTTCGGTGAGCTCCAGTGGTCAGTGGTAGAGGGAGTGGGATGAGTTGATGTGTATCTCCCCCTGCAGTGTAATGGTTCCGTCTCTGCTCCACTCTATGGAGGCTGATTGGATCCTGTGGACGTTCGGCTACAAATCAGAGCTCCATTCACATCCAGAAATCGTCCCAGGAGTCAATGTGATAGTGATCTCAGCCCAGCGTGAACATATTTAGTCCTGCTTCAAATATGGCACTGGAATAAATGAGGGACTCCGCTAATGGAAATTCTCCACTGGATGTCTTATTTTAATGCTAAACTGGGTTCAGTGTGTGTTTGGAAAACCAGATTTACACGTACAGAATATTTCACTCTAAAGGTTTCTAAAGATATCAATGTGAATGTGATATTCAACTTTCTTGTCTGGCTGGTCTCTTCTGAATAAAGTTCTCTGATGGAGATGATGGAACATCTTGAGGTCTGCAGGGGTTTTTGTGTTAGTTCTTCCTCTACTTTCAGTCATGGTTATCCGCTTCTGAGTGGGTGGTGTTCACTGATTGGGAACATGCACTAGGCAGAGACCATGGAAGGGGTGATAGCCTTCCACGTAATCCGTTTTAACATGGCTGAGAAGTCAGGATGCCACCCCAATTCAATCCCAGGTCAAAGGTCACAAGCTAAACAAGATGGTGCCATGCTAGTGGTCAATGATTACAACAGCTCCTGTCTTGAGAGAGGTTATATCTTACCTATATTACCCAATGTGTGTTACCAGCTATCAAAGAGCCTCAGCTAAATACCATCCCAGAAGAGATGATCTCTGAGGATACTGCTGGGACCCCACGCTGAAACATCAATTCCACAAAGCCCTACTCCACCACTTACCGTGTTGAAAGTCCAGTCAGTTATTGCCTCTGCTGCTGGTATCACAACATTTCCTGGTCTGACCCAGGGATGTGAATCTATGACTATCCCAGATGCTAGTTTAGGACTTACTCAGACCTTGCTTTCAAAGTTTGTGGCATGTTTTGCACAGATAGTACTCAGGTACCTGGTGTTAAATTGGGTTTAACTGCATTCTTGCTGTAGACATTGGGAGAAGGATGGTGCAGTTTTGGCGAGGAGTCTACGGTTCACAGGATTGTAAGTTTGCAAAAGTAGAGGATCAATAAACAGAAAATGTGTGAAATTCTCTAACTGGGAGCATTTCAAAACAGACTTTAATTATCTCCATGTTTCTATACGCAGAAGTGATGATCTTTCAACAAGGGCAGAACATCTAAACCCCAGGTTTAATGTGTAATTCTCTCTCTCGCTCTCTCTCTCGCTCTCTCTCTCGCTCTCTCTCTCGCTCGCTCTCTCAGCTGTAAGCAATCAGCTCTGAATTATAGGAAGGGTTTATGCTCTAGGTGAGGCCAGTGAGCACATGAATCTTTCATTTCCAGTCAATACTTGGTCTCGACAAATGATGGAGGAAGGATCAGGGCAGTTCTTCTAAACTCCGGTCCTGCAGACACGGTGATCTGCACAGTTTCAAGGACTCCTAACTCAGGATGTGTTTAATAAAGAACCCATGAGCTAGATTAGCTGTGTTTCAATTCGGAAGCCTCGATATTTATTAAGAATAGATGTGAGAAATTAGAACCAAGTAAACATGGTTAAATATGATGTAGACATGTAGATAAAGTTGTACTTTTATTGATTAATATCCAAAAATCTACTTCTGACGACTTCTGAATACATTTTTCAATAAAAACCAACAACATTCTATAGATTTGCACTCAAGTCAAAGTTGTGTTTCACTTTGCTCAGAAGTTGAAAATATTTGACTTGGTACTTCTGACTTCTGATCTAATGAGCTTGGGTGCTTTAATTTAAAGAAAATATATGTAGATACCCACAGCAGGCATATTGTAGAATCCTGTGTGTGTGTGCGTGGGAAGAAGGACTTGGAAGACAAGCAACTTTTGAGGGAGCTTTGTGCTTTTTTTTATTTTCCTTTTCTCTCCTTCACCCACAAGCGCTTTGAGCATCTCTCTCTCTCACACACACACACACACACACACACACACACACACACACACACACGAGCATCATGTGTTACCTGCCAGTTCAACCTACATCCTCTCTGTCCGCAGCAGACACTTGACCACGCCCCCTACTGCCACACTTATGGGTTTTGCCATTTTTCTGAGCCTTATGTCTTATATCTGCTTAATGACAAACATTGAACACTTATCTACATAAAGAAAATACAGATAAGAAACAAATGAAAACAAACAGCCCAGTGGCTTTCATCTTCCTCTTCTTCATGTTTTGGCTCCATGTGCCTCCTTAGCATAAGGAACTAGACAGTGTCCATCATGTATCACATGAGATTCTGATGCATATCGATTTAATCTTCTCTTTATCAATCTGCATGTGTTCAGTAGCAGCTGTCTTGTAGAAATTTATTATTATTCACCAGCCTCTGAGGCATATGACTAAGGTCAGTTCTGAGGCATATGACTAAGGTCAGTTGTTATTGGCTGTGACCTTGGCGGACGTCCTGTCCCTTATTTAAACCCCTAAGTCGTTGTAGCAATCATTGAAATTGGGTCATGGCTTGGAAAGCAGAAATTATTTAGCATGTGTTATAGTGTGAGTGTGTATGTGATTGTGCCCTGCGATGGACTGGCACCCTGTCCAGGGTGTACCCCGCCTTGTGCCCGATGCTCCCTGGGATAGGCTCCAGGTTCCCCCGTGACCCTGATAAGGAGTAAGCGGTTGAAGATGGATGGATGGATGTGTTATAGTCGTACTGGAAGTTAATTCTCAATCTAATTGGTCATTAGATAATTCTCCTCCGCTGTTGGTCATTAGGAGTTATGTGGTGGATTCTACGTATACGGTTTCATATTGTAAATGTAATGCGCTTGCCACAGTTCCTGTTTTCTTTCTTCTTTTTTTGCAAAAGCAACCAAATTAGGTTATGCCAGTGCCAACAGCGCTAAAGATCTGCCTTCCTTTCAGATGTCATCGTCACTAGAGACTCATACCCGAGCTAGCTGTCAGTCTCTTCTGAGAATCTTGATGACTCTCTGTACGTGTTTCTTGCTTTGTTCTCCACCTCAGTGCAACATGTCCTTTGGTGGCTTCACGCAGCAGGAGCTCTGGGTCTCACATTTACATTTTCTGAGTTATTGTGTTGACAGGGCCGGAAGTGTAAAAGGGGGAATCACTTTGAAGAAAATACATTTGAGCATTTGATGGAAGTGTTTTCAGTTATTTTTACGGAGTTTCAATGTTCATGACCTTTATTGTAAAAGGACGAGTTGGAGTATAAATGGGACTGATTAGACTAGCTTGCATCAGTACATTTGAATTCATCCTGTATTAAGCAGTTATAGCTTGTCATGTGTGCTGCTACTTTTTTTCCCCTCAACCTTTTTATGCTGTTATTCTTGGACACTTTTAAAATCCCGTTCTCGGCTGGATGCCGATGAAAGGCTGATGGAAAAGGGCAAGAATATGATTACAGAATGTGGCTTGCAAATAGTGTATTCAGTTCAATAGCATAAATGTCAAAGCCCCCCACCTGCACCTCCCTGCGAGGGCCGACCGCCACGGACACGTTCGAATCCAGAGCACACTCGTTTCCTGTAAGAGTTTCTGCCTCACTGCGGTCAAGTGAAGCAAAGAGGATTTATTCAATCCTGTTATTGTACCTGCTGTATGTGGGAGGCAACTAGAGAGGATAATCCATCCCAAATAGGCCTATAATTATGACCATAATTAATAAACCAACACCGCAGTCTGGAACAGATTTAAAGATGAATCCAACTCTCAATCTAAATACCGATGTTATTAAACAGGGAGATAACCAATCACAGCACAGCAAACAGGATCAGTGCACAGACAATCAGAGATCAAAACAGTAATCAAGACATTTCTCAGGACCTATGAGTGTGAGAAAAATGACATCCAGTGAGTAATTGAGACACAATCTTCAATACTCAGTTGAGATTGGCCTTTAATGGGCTGGAGGAGGAGTTATTACAGGTGTGAACGAAGTGGCGTTTTATAAAACGTCACTATTGAACATATAGCACCAATATTTAGTGGTCATGTGAAATGTGTATTACTCCATCGTCACAGCAGACAAGCACCTGATGAAAGTCCATAAGGACCTCGTTTATTAATGAGGAGTATTGAACAGATCGTAAGCCGTAACTTCATCATCATATGGTTGTGAATATAGTCTACCATCAGGTCAAAGTGCTTGTTGTTGGATTGCGCCGTGATGCATGCAGAGCTAAACCATTACACGTTTTCAGGTGAACTTGGGGAACGCACTTTCGAAGCATTTGTTGTGTTGAACTTTTTCAGTTGCTTTTGTTTGATTTGTTCATTGAAAACTGCTGAATGTCTGTACATTTTGCAAGGGGGAGGGGTGAATAATTTGGATTGAAACTGTAAATGTAAGACTGCATTCATAAACATAACCGGTCCCCATGACTCCCCCTACGGTTGTGCCTTATGACCTGGTCAGCGCTCCTTCTGTCTTTCAAGCATGTGTTAATGAGGTCCTCAGGGGCATGCTGAATGGATGGGTCATAGTTTATTCTCCTTCTATTAATGAGCATGTCAATCATGTCCATCAGGTACTAGCCTGTCTGTGAAGCTGGGTTATACGCAAGATGAATTTCACATGACCAAAAACAAATAGGCGTGGTCAAATAAAGGCCGTAACCTATTACTTGTCTAAGACAGGCATTTGTGACCTACTGTATATGCATCATATGTTCAGATCTGTAATGCTGATGTTCCTATAGATTGCATTAATTTGAATTATGCTATAGGTGTGACATCCTGTTAAAAAAAAAAATATATATATATATAAGAGATAGTCTGTTATATCCTCTGGGATTTAAGGGAAGATCGTATCCACGAAGGTTGCATGACTGGTGTATTCGGTAGCCTCCCCAGAACCGAAAACACAGTGTCTTTATTTTATTTGTCCATGTGTTTGTTATGTGGAGTAAACACCTGAAACATTTTCTTATGGACATAAGGAACAATGACTATAGCTAGGAGAGCTGCTGGCTGGGAGAGCTACGTTTGCTTAGCGAGCTTGGTTTGCTAAGCCCATCAGGCCCCAAGGAGACCACAGACATGCCTGGAAATACAGCAAAAAGGAAACACAGAGCAATTTGACGGGATGCGGAAGTGGGGCAAGCCTGGACAAGATGGCATTTACAACTTCCATGCTTGCTAATGTTTATTTACTGGACAATAAATTGGACGAGATCAGACTTTCAAGAGCATCGCAGCACAGCTTGAGGGATTGCGGTGTCTGTGTTTACTGAGACGTGGCTGAATGAAAACATTACAGACACCATGTTTGAGCTGGATAGGCCGACACTCCACAGAGCAGACAGCGTAGCTGTGCTATCTGGTAAGCTTCACGGAGACAGCTTGAATGTTTATGTCAACAAATTGTGGTGCCAAGACACCGGGATGGTTTTTAATTCTGCTCACCGCTTGTAGACTTCATGACTGTGAAATGCTGACCACGGGTATTGACTGCTATTGTTATTGTGTCAGTCTATGTCGGGCTGTGAGTGACCTCTACAACACCATCAGCAACAGATGGCCCATCTCAACACAACTCGATGTTCTTCGTGCATACAAATACAGGTCTGTTTTGAATCCACAAAGTGGTCAATCTTGAAGTCCTAGGGCTATCAAAGGAAGAACATTCACAGCCATCTTTATGGGTTCTATGTGGTACCATTCACAGTAATCTCAGGACTATCCTCAGCAGCAGAAGCAGCAAGTGATTTTCAGCTATCAAAAACTCCAAACGAAAGTAGGGCATCAGGATGGATCATGCAGGTCACGAGAGCAGATGGATCTCAGGAGTAGCATGTGTAGTGCAAGAGAGAGAGAGAGAGGAAAGAAGAGTTCACCCTGTTGGCACACACTGTTGCATAGACAGATTCAGCAACAACCATGTGACGTTTTCCTGGTGACATTACAGTAGAACATCTCGCCATAATGTGCAGAAAGGCCAGCTATGCTAGGAGTTTTGTTCCTATGGCTATACGAGTGTTAAACACATAGGTACTCAGCCTTGTGATGTCAGATGTATTTGTTGTATGATGAGCCTGATGTTTCTCTCCTTGTCTCCTTCTCCCCTCTATGCCTGTGATTGTTAGTGATTGTTTATATGCAGGAAGTTATGCTTCTGTTTTTTTCTATGCACTCATGGTGGAAACAAATTTTCTTTTTGAGGACCATCTATCCATCCATCCATCCATCTATCAAGGTGATGAATCAGCATACAGGATGGAGGTGGAGCAGCTGGCTGTAAGAATCACAACCATTCCTTCAATGCAGACACCAAGGTGATGGTAACTGACTTCAGGAGGGACAGCTCACAGCAACATCCCCCTCTGATCATCGATGGCACTGCTGTGGGGAGGGTAAGCAACATTAGGTTCCTTGGAGTGTACCTGGCAGATGACTGACTTGAACCATCAGCAACACTGACAGCATCACTGCTGCGTTCAGAAACAGCATTGCTCCTGAACAGAAACTGAACAGGATAGTGACGATAATAGGAAATATTATCGCTGCTTCCTCCACTTTTTGCTGGTGACTGCACTGCACCCACAGAGCCTTCAGCGTCATTAAGAACTCCTCCAAGCCCTCCCACAGTCTGTTTCCCCTTCTGCCATCAGGAACATCCACACCAGGAGCACCAGGATTTAAATAGCTTCTTCCCTCAGGCTGTGAAGATCATGAACACACTGTTCCCCATACAAGCACCACCTTACCTACACCTAAACCTCCTCCCTCCACCACTGCCTGATACTGGTCACTCGGACGCTGGAACACCAGTAGGACCATCTGAATTACTGCACCATGCCTGTTTAAAACGTCTGCTATTTCTCTGATATTTATTTTGTATACATTCCTTACGTTTTTAAACCATATGCAGCTTTTTATAGATAGAGAGATTGAATTGATCCCATGAAGGAAAAGCATACAGAATAACACTAACATTAAAAGCCAAACTTCCTATCTACACAAACACACTGAATATTAATTAAGAAGATATCAGAAAGAATAACAGTAATAAAATAAATAAATAAAACCAGTGTGCAAAAAGGACAGTGAATAATAGCCAGCATGTGTCTGATATAAACAGTGAGTACAGATTGTTGTGCAGTAGTGCGTTCACGGTCACAGAGCTGTTGTAAAGTGTTATGGTGAAAGGTAAGAATGATTTCCCTAAAACGTTCTTCATGGCAGTGAAGCTGAAGGAGTCTGTTGGAAAATGAGCTCTTCTGTCTTTGTAATGTGTCCTTAAGGGGGTGAGATGGATAGTACATGATGGAGAGCAGTTAGTTCAGTGACCTCCTACTACTCACAGACTCAAACATCTCCAGGTTTTGTCCATTCAGCCTTGCGAAGGCGTTTATGGATCCTGCTCACATCTCGGACACTGATGCTGCTCCCCCAGCAGACCACAGCATAGTAGATGGCACTCATGACCACAAACTAGTAGAAGATCTCCAGCATCTTGGTGCATACATTGACAGATCTCAGCTTCCTCTGAAAATAGAGTCTGCTCATCCCCTTCTCGTACACCGTATCGGTGTTGGTCATCCAGTCCAGACGGTTGTTCAAGTGGACACCCAGGTATTTATAGTGCTTGACAATTCCAACCTCCTCACCCATGAGTTTTATGGGCTCGGTCACAGTTCTCGTCCTTCTAAAATCCACCACCGTCTCCATGGTCTTGTTTATATTTAGGAGCGGAAGATTATTCACCAGAACTTCTGCAGGTGGCATGATCCAGGGTTAGGGTTTGCACTCTGGGAGAAAATGGATTTCATTTTTATGTACACAAATGCAGAGAAATGACCATGAAGGCCATTTTAATCTTAAGATCTGCACTTTATTACTTTATTTCTGACTGAACACCAAGTCTCAGTTTAAAACCATTGAACAATACAAAGGACTTGAGAGCTTGTAGATCAGTTATTGTGCTCCTAGAACAGAATTATGGTCATTTAACTTACTAATGATCAAGAAAAAATGTGCATCCACGCTTTCCAAGGTCACGTCTCCCGTGTGACTCGATCAGCATTACTGCAGATGTGTGTGTGTGTGTGTGTTAGGGGGTGTCCTCATTGATCAGTGATTGATCCAGGCTCTATAATCACTGCACTCCCTTTCTGTAACTGTTTAATAAAGTCATTAGTTCCTCGCTCTCCTGTTTCCTCGGTCAGATCCGCTCAGTGTTTTATCTTCATCTCCATGAACCGAGCCATCATCACCATGTTGGAGAGTCACACAGAGGGCAGGATTATAAAAGGAAACAGTAAATAGGTTAGGTGACAGGTGACACAGCAGGTGTGTGTGATGGATATCTGGGTTTAAGTACACACTAGCACAGTGCTCAGTTTAGCTAGTCATCTTAGCTAATATGATTATATATGATCATATACTGTAATGTAACCATTATTCTGTCCTGTAAGCAGTATAGGTGACAGATGACTGCTTTATAAAGTCTAACTCATGGACATAGGAACACTGGTCATTCAGTGAAATCAGGGTGTGGTCAGTTTAGTGGAAAACCACGCACTGCCCCATCACAGTACGAGGAAACACTACTGCAGTGCAATCTCTTTGCCCTTGTTCATGAATACACTGTAGAGGCTCAATGTAAAATTGTCATTACTGATAATAATGACTTCCTCCAGCATTCTGCTACACCACAATACTTTATCTTCCAGCAGCATGGACTTTACTGTGGAACTGCTCAGCAATGGAACATGGGGTAAACTGATGAATCTCATTCATTCATTCAGCTGCAGAAACCAATGTATCCAGAAGAAGAAGAAGAAGATGCACTATATATATATATATATATATATATATATATATATAGTCTATTTTACAATATAACCTGGAACATGGCAGGAATAGGGCCAAGGCTTTTCTGTTGCACCCCCTGTAAGCCCCCATATTAAAATACAGTCAAATCTCGGTACTATGCCTCCTGTTGGGACCAAGCGAGAGTGGCATTTGTAAAAACGGCTTTATTTTCTCAGGTTATCAGTCCAAAACTCTCAAGAATCTTCGGCTGGCGCTTTTGTGTGTCTCTTTTGAGCTAGGGTGGCAGGCTTGTCGCTGTGCGTGTTGTGATTGGCTTGTTGTAGTTGGCGTCGGGGAGAAGCATCACGTGTTTGACTTTGACACAGTCTGACTATGCGCGTACGTATTGAGT